>BSBK01000172.1:507500-675000 GCA_027943335.1 Chamaecyparis obtusa
TCGTGCTTAGTGCACCTTGGGGTCACTTGGGTCAAGCATGGTCGCGAGCATTCTGGTGACTCTGTGGGTAGAACGGGGTTGTCACTAGTGTTTACCTGACCAACTAAAGCCAATGGAGTAGATGGTTTGATGCCAGGATAGTTTGAAAGATACATTGCAGAGCTACTTTCAACTGACCCTCATTGCAAGTTTTGGCATCGACTGAGATCACCTTGCCAAATACAAACAAAGTCGAATCACCAAAAACTAAGAGAGGTTATTGTAGAACTTGGAATCAAAATCTTGTAGCCCTTGATGGTTTGTCAATAACTCTAATGAGATCTGAGATATGAGCATCAAAAGATCGCTGTCCAATTGTGCTTAGTGCACCTTGGGGTCACTTGGGTCGAGCGTGGTGCAAGCATTCCAGTGACTCTGTGGGTTGAATGGGGTTGTCACTAGAATTTAACCAGCCAACTAGAGATAATGGAGCATATGATTCAATGCCAGGATCGATGATTTGAAAGATATACCATAGAGCTACTTTTAAATGACCCTTACTGCAAGTTTTGGCATCGACTAAGATCGCCTTGCCAAATTCAAAGGAAGTCAAATCACCCAAAACTAAGAGAGGTTATTGTAGACCTCAAAAAAAAAATCTCATATCCCTTAAAATATTTTTGATACCTCTCATGAGGTCTGAGATACAAGCCTCAGAAGATCTATGCCCAATTGTTCTTAGTGCACCTTGGGGTCACTTGGGTCAAGCATGGTCACGAGCATTCTAATGACTCCATGGGTGGAATGGGGTTGTCACTAGCATTTACCTGGCCAATCAGAGCTAATGGAGTAGATGGTTCAATGCCAAGATAGATAGTTTGAAAGATACACTTCAGAGATACTTTCAATTAACCCTCACTGCAAGTTTTGGCATCGACTGAGATCACCTTGCCAAATACAAATGAAGTAGAATCACACAAAATCAAGAGAGGTTATTGTAGAACTCAGAAACAAGATCTTTTATCCTTTGACCATTTTTTAATACCTCTCACAAGGTTTGAGATATGAGCCTCATAAGATCACTACGTAATTGTGCTTACTGCACCTTGGGGTCACTTGGGTCGAGCGTGGTTGCGAGCATTCCAGTGACTCCGTGGGTGGAACAGGTTTGTCACTAGCATTTACCTGGCCAACTAGAGCTAATGGAGTAGATGGTTTGATGCTAGGATGGATGGTTTTAAAGATACACTTTAGAGCAACTTTCAACTGACCCTCACTGCAAGTTTTGGCATTTACTAAGATCACCTTGCCAAATTCAAATGAAGTTGAATCACCCAAAATTGAGAGAGGTTATTGTAGACCTCAAAAACATGATCCCATAGCCCTTGATGGTTTTTCAATATCTCTAACGAGGTATGAGATACAAGCCTTGAAAGATCACTACCCAATCATGCTTAGTGCACCTTGGGGTCACTTGGGTCAAGCATGGTCCACGAGCATTCCAGTGACTTCATGGGTGGAACACTACACAATGAATCATTTACATCTATCATGTATGTATCCATCTGATTCAAATGAACTTTCAAAGCATCAAATATTGTTTGAAATGATAAAAAATAATATCCTTAAAGCATTAGAAACAACAATCAAACATGTATGAATTCAAACCATGCAAATGACATAAGTAAATAATAAAAAATTATGCATGTTCATTGCCTTTTTTTGAGAAAATGTATACTTTGATCCCTTGTTGGCACTATTGGCCACCCATACATGATTTTGGTCATAAGTCCTTATCAAGACTTCTACGACATTTAACTTTTAAATCAAATTGATTGTTACAAATTGCCATTATAGGCTTCAAAATATCTCAATTAACCATTAAGGATCCTTGTGTCCTATCTCTGATTTGATCCATGGTGACCATAGGTGTCTTCATAGGTGTTCTTGCACAAGTTACAATCCACATACAAAACCAAGTTTATTGACTCAAAATACAGTCTAAGAAAGGTGAAATTAATGTATTGAAATTAACCTTAACGAACTTAGAAAACATTGCACTAAGTTAACTTATTACCTAGTCAAGTGTTCCTGAAGGGTCACCTCTTTTCTCCAGGGTCTCCAATAGTGCTTCATGATCAACAATACTAATAGTCTAAAGTTATTTTGTCTTTATTCTTCCTTGATGCTTTGACAACTTGACATTTGTTTCTATAACAAGGTGTAAATACATGAGAATAGTTTTGTGCTTCTCGTTGTCTTCAAATGCAGGAATTCCATTCTTTCTAATCATGTATGTTCATAGCCATGTTCTCGCAACAAAAACTAAACCAGTAGGATATGTGAACCCATCACCATCTATCATCGGTTGTACAAGCTTCTATTTACCTCATACACAATGTGCTAACCAATAATCTGACCTCTCATCATTCCCCTACGGTGCAACCAATGCAAAAACATCTCCTGGTAGTAAAAGATCTAAAAGATGGTCATACTCAACTGAAGTGTCCATGTCATCATTTCTCATAGAGAGTGTCAAAGATAAAGGAGTTAGATATTGTGGAACCCATGTATCCACCCACTCACTTCACTCATGATGATTCCAATCATACTAAAAACACATGGGGCAAAAACAAGCCAACTCTCATGTCCAAATGGTCCATGTACTACTATTGGAGCTTCGGAATGAATACATTTTTTAAGAGTCTTTCACTGTTTGACAATCCAGTTTATCTCCTATAGTTCCCTCCTCAACCAACCAAAAGAGTCTACGCACTATAGAATCAAGAGTCCCCCCTATGACACTGCTAAATTACACCAATCAAATATAGAATGAGCATCAAGAAGTATGACACTTGAAATCCTCAATTGCTCCTTAACTAGAGCTCTCTTCACACATGCACCTACTCCATCATGCTCCCCTTTCCCATTCCCTAACCCAAAAAAACTCCAAATATGAGGTACACCTCTCTACACATGCATTCTACACAACCAATAAAACATTCTGGCATTCATAAATTGACTGGTGCAATTATCCAACCAAATGAGATGCCTATCCATAGCAATACCATTTTCCTGCAAGAAGTCAAAATAGTTCTAGAAACAATGTTGAACAAACTCATGAGAATGAGACTTATCATCACTCATATAAAAGTGGTACTCTCTAATTATCTTTCACTCATCTTTTTTTCTATCAGGGGAATGTCTATATGTGATGTGTATAGAAATAGCAACCTGAATGGAATTGTAATATTGAGCTTGAGTCTCATTTTGGGGTTGCAATGTATAGTTCTCCACAAAGTCTACAATGAATATAATAGTTCCAATGGGGAAAGTGTCCTTACACATCTTGAATTGTTGATCCAACCATTGAGACCTATGACTATGCCTTGCATACTTGTAAAAAAGATTTGTCTTGAAATCTGAGATAAAATCAACAACATTGTATTCTTTTGCAACTAACTCACATCTAGAGCATTCACCTCCACTCTTCAATGTATATAATAGTTCTTTGTGACCTCTTTCCTTCCCAATTATTCATAATTTTCTCCTCAATTTCAATTAACCATTTAGGTTTTCTTGAAAGCCCCGAATTTGAAGATTGATTATCTTTATTGCAAGGGACTTCATTGTGCATATAATCTAGAGATGTGTAATGTTCATTTGGTTCTTGTGCAACATTTCATTCCCCAAGTCTACATTTTCAATCTCCATCTGTACATTTTCATCTTCATTCCATTCATTGTCATTCCCCAAGTCTACATTTTCATTCCCCAAGTCTACATTTTTATTCTCCATCTCTACATTTTCATCTTCACTCCATACATTGTTATTCACAAAATTAATTTCCATATTATTATCAAATTCAACATCCTCTTCACTTGCAACTACATTTACGGGGTCACCTTGATTAATGTTTAACATACCTTCTCTCATTCTTTGGTGATTTTCCCTATCTTTTTCCCTGTATGCTTGAATTTCTTCATCTATCACCTTCCTCTTTCATTTATCCTTTCGATAACTGCTGCTTCCCATGGTGAGACCACAAGTTGAAAAAAAACAAAAAATGGGCCCCAAATCACTTTCTTTTTTCTACAACCCATGAAAAAAGACTGAAATCCCATGCTTCTCTAGTCTGTGGGGACAAGGAATATTTTTGGTCAAAGTTACACCAATCCATAATCGGGTACCCTATATTTTCAGGTACATGAAAAATGGAGGGAGTAAATGAAAATATTGAACTTTTATATATAAAAAGAGGTTTAAATATGTATTATATATATATATATATATATATATATATACTAATGTATTATATACTAATGTATTGTATATATATAATGTATTATATTATATATATTATATATATACTATAATAGCAGAGAGAGAGAGAGAGATAAGGGGATGGGGATGGGGAGAGAGAGAGAGAGAGAGAGAGAGAGAGAGAGGAGAGAGAGAGAGAGAGAGAGAGAGAGAGAGAGAGAAGGGGATGGGGAGAGAGTAGGATAGAGAGAGAAGGGGAAGGAGAGAGAGAGAGAGGGGGGGAAGGGGCAAGAGTAGGAGAGATAGAGAGAAGGAGAAGGGGAGAGATTAGGAGAGAGAGAGAGAAGGGGAAGGAGAGAGAGAGTAGGAGAGAGAGAAGGGGAAGGGGAGAGAGTAGGAGAGAGAGAGAGAGAGAGAGAGAGAGAGAAGGTGAAGGGGAGAGAGTAGGAGAGGGAGAGAGAGAGAGTACTCTCTCCCTCTCTCTATCCTACTCTCTCCCCTTCCCCTTCTCTCTCTCTCCTTCTCTCTCTCCTCCTCTCTCACCTCTCACCTCTCTCTCTCTCTCCTACTCTCTCCCCTTCCCCCCCTCTCTCTCTCTCCTATTATAGTATATATATAATACATATATATATATATAAATAATATATATAATATAATACATTATATATATATTATATATATATATAAAATACATTAGTATATATATAATACATATTTAAACCTTTTTTTATATATAAAAGTTTAATTTTTTCATTTACTCCCTCTATTTTTCCATGTACCCAGAAATATAGGGTACCTGATTATGGACTGGTGTAACTTTGACCAAAAATATTCCCTGTCCCCACATACCAGAGAAGCATGAGATTTCAGTCTTTTTTCATGGGTTGTAGAAAAAAGAAAGTGATTTGGGGCCCAT
This sequence comes from Chamaecyparis obtusa, assembly GCA_027943335.1. Classification (NCBI taxonomy): domain Eukaryota; kingdom Viridiplantae; phylum Streptophyta; class Pinopsida; order Cupressales; family Cupressaceae; genus Chamaecyparis; species Chamaecyparis obtusa. Next base: position 512,659 of record BSBK01000172.1, read on the forward strand.
TTTTTGTTTTTTGTCAACTTGTGGTCTCTCTCTCTCTCCTTCCCCTTCTCTCTCTATCCTACTCTCTCCCTATTGGTTCTTGAAAAGATTTTACACTCCATGAGACACCAATATACCTAAGACTAATTTTGGGAATGGTTAGTTCCAAATATGGAGAAATCTATAGGTAACTGGACCAACTATAGGGACAAGACTACCCTCTTCACTTCTGGCTCTGCAAAACCAAGGCGGGTGCACCTAATCCAGTAAATGAAACACTCCTTACAACACCAAGACTGGACTAAACAAAGCAGATAATAGTAAGAAAGTACTAAATGATAACCAGTCATTCATTGACTCTCCATTGCTATTATGAAACTGATACCCACAAACATAAAACTGAAAGGATTGAAAGGATAGAAAGGATTTTAATTTGAGTTCTTGTAGAATGTAAACAACCATGCCAAACTTGCATCACTACAGAAGATACTAATTTCTGATCAATGCCTTATTCGTTGGGCAATATATCCAAAATAGATATAGAATACCAGAACAAAAATTCCAAGCCATAAACACAATAAACAAGATTCATACACTGCTTATAAAACATCCTTCATGTTGAACCAAATGAATCTAGGCTTTATTCAGAGACTTTTAACCTGATCCTGGATCAAGGTTGAGAAATAAACATATACACAAGTAAACCCTATGCAAGGAGTCAGAAAACCCAAGACTCAAGAAACATAATAGAAGGAGAGATCTGAAAACTAAAAACTGCATTAAGTATGAGGATTCAAACTCCTGTATTAAAAACTATTCTATAATACAACACTAAGACAAAATGCAAAAGATTTTGAAGATTTTTCTATTGTATTGACACAACTAGCAAAACATATTACAATCTAGACTGAGGATACACACTTAGCTTTTCAGCTTCTTGTGTCAAGAATTTCTAGCCAACCCCTTCTAAATGATCACAAAAATCCTTTTACAGGAACAAGGATACAATAAGCAAAATATCATTTAGGTCAAAAACCCTAAACCTAACCAACAATCCCAAGGCCTGCAAGAGAATGAAATCTTATATGTTTGTACCTCTGCAAAATATTCTTGGGAATAATCAGTGACTTCCTCTGAAAAAGATCAAATCAATAGTTAATGCACTTGGGGATAATCAACAAATCTGATTTCATCCATGAATCAAAACAAAATATCCTCAAAGAAACCAAGTTGCAAGAAATCTGATCTTCGCCCTTTCCCGAATCTATAAATCAGTCATGTTTGAAATGAAATATCTTTACCAAATTTTGACCCTAAAAATAACAGTCATTACTGCTTCTACCAATTTGGTCAAAACTGAAAATAACCACTGCCATTGTGTTCATGGTCTTCTAGCATTTTTGAAAACATATTATATGTCCATATTTGGACAAAACTAAAGCCTTCAGGCATTATTTCTGTGAATAGCCTACATCATTTAAATTTTTTATTTATTTATATAGTGTAGACTATATAAATTCATTTTAATTTATTCCTGCAGACTTTGAATTTTGAGGTGGTCCCCTATGCCACATGGTACCACCTAATTGGGTCGACCAACCACCTCATCACCATGTCAGACCTCTACAATTATCTATGCCACTTGTCACTCTATGATTGGCTCCTCTCACTAATCATGCATCCACCTCAGACATCCTTGCCACCTAACCAGTTGCCACATGTCAACACGTCACTACTTTGTAGAGATAACTCCCATGCATCTCCATCTTTGTGGATCAACAATGATCGTTGGATCCATTTGCACACATCTCAAAGCACCTGCTTGTTGGCTCATTTGACTACTTCGTCACTATTCCTCACCACATGTCACCATCCTATTTGATGTAATGTTTTCTTGGCATCAAATTGTATCTCCTTGGCCATGTCATCACCTTGACAGGTGTCACTTTGTCGCTATTTCGCAGATGTATCCATCGTGCATCTTCATTTTTGTGGAATAATGATGTCCATTGATCTTTGAGCACATATCTCGATGCAACTGATCATGTACCTATATGCTTCATCAAAATATACCTACCTATCGTGTGTGGGGCTTTCTTACCAAGTCACCATCCATTTCATTCACCAACTGAGCACCTTGATCCTCATGCATGTGAGACAGCCCTCCAATTGGGTGTCTAATTTAGACACCAAATGATTGTTTGTTTGGGTATTTGAATATCTTATCTCACCTTCACACAGCCAATGTGGGACTAAGTTCCCTTTACAATATAATATTTCCTGTTAAAAATTATTGCCTTGGAGTGCACCCAGCTGGCCCACTCCCCTTCCTCTTCTTTCTTTACATCATTCCTGAGCCCTTTTTCATTTAAATAACTCTCATGAACTAAACAAGGTAAATGTGGGATAAAACACCATAGACCAGCCCCTACATTTCCCTCCAAATGCATAGCATATCCATCTACCGATAGATACAAAGGGAGGCTTTGGCAATATCCTACTTCCCAACACACGTCTCTCATAGCTTGCAGACAAAATACTAAGTGGGGGCATACATTTGAATCAAGATCTTAAGTAGGCTTCCATTTCTACTCTTTGTTTGGGTACTAAGTCATGCACAACCCTATGAGGGAGGCTTACACAGCTTCTTCCTTAAAAAATATGCAGCAAACAATTGGAAGGAACATGTTGAAAGGAGCCCCACATAGCCCCACGCAAGCACCCTCCTTCTATTTTACTATGTGCTGCAAACAACACTCCCAATAGAGAGCTCACATAGGCTGCCACATTAATATAAGCCATTCCTTTAGCAATGTGCAACACTCTTTTGCTTGGTGCATCCACCTGGATAGGTAAGCACTGCATTTTCTTTCCTTTACATAGAGCATGTCCTGTTTACCAAATACTTGCATCCTTTATGAAATATGTGCAGCCCATATCTGACTTCAAATGCAACCACCAATGAGCTCAAACATGCACATGTTTCTCTAAAATGTCTCCTCTCCAAAATGGCGTGCATAATCTCTTAAAAACATGTGTGCGCACAGCCCTTATTACCTCAAACAAATCAGTGGTATCATTTAAAAATGGTGCATGTGCTCCCGGAATTTAAAACAAATCATGTAATTCACATCCTCTTCTTTCTACAACCTTTGCAGGCATCTGCTTAATGAGAGATCCTTTAGCTTCATGTATTTGAGAGTAATACAGACAATTCTTTCAAAAATCAGAATTTACTATGGATAATAGAGCTTTAACTACCAAGCTTGTAAAATAACAATAGGCTGTCACCAAAAAAGAGTTAGGGTGGGCCCCAAGCGGGTCCGGCCTAAATTTTTTTTGAATTCAAACAACCGGCCTTGAAGACGATCTAAAATGACTGGTGCCTACAAACGGATCCAATCCAGATAACCGGATACTCCAAAACTTCAATTTTGATTACTTCGCCAGTCGGCAAATCTAAATAAATCACCTCCAGTCGCGCCTATAAAACACTATTCAAAACTTATCACTAGAACCTAAAACTTGGTAGACACAAACCTTGTACTATGGAGAAACACCCTGTCAAAGGGATTCACCAAAAAATGAACGAGGTAGGATATTTTAAAAGTTGAAAACACCCGTTCAGAATTGCTAGCAAATGCAAACTGAAAACACTGCCGACTACCATAGAAGGAGATGAATTAAAAATATCAAATGGCGAGCTGAAGGTGAGCCACTAAATCTGGAAGAAGACTCATATGTAAGGAATGCAACAAAACAACCCTCATCTGGAAATGATAATCTGACCAAAAACTACAAATTTAAGAAAATGGCTACTTTGTGAGTTATTCTATCCGCACTTTTTAACATTATTGAACACCTTTTTATTGATCCTTGCAACCCGATCAAATGAAACCTTCACATTTTGAAACCTTGGATAGCTGATCTCTCTAACACATAGAAACCAAGGCTTTGATTCATTTCACCAGATGATCAACCGATTATCAATAATTAATCTTCAAAGTCGGCCACTTGGAACATCCTGAACTAGAAAATACTGAAATAGTAGAAGTTGCATTCAGAATTGAATGAGCAAATGGGTCAAACGGATTGGTCATGATCCAAAACTTATCAAGGAGCATCACTTCCATGTCTACATTATGAAACAACCATGAATTATGTTTTAGCTTGAACCAGGTGCAAATGGTAGGGCTCCAAAGTAAGCCACTCAGAAAACTAAACTGTGCACTCTTGGAGAAACCTAGCAATCTGCAAATGGAATGGCTCTGGCAAACATGTCAAACGGGCACATGGAGGGCTGAAAATTGCTATGGAAATTACTTCTCATGCCAAAAAGATGATGAAACAACCCACATGTCATAACCATTAACCAGGTGTTAGATGCAAACCTCCAAAGTAGGCCATTCAATGAAAACCAGACAGAATGTAAAGTTCAAATTCGTAGAATGCCCTTCAAATGGGTACCTTCAAAACTTGTCTGAACTGGATTCTAGAAGTTGTAACCAATTGCATATTCGAAATGAAAGGAAAGCACATGTCCTAAGTACCATCCCGTGAAAATCAACAGGCCTATCTTCGTATGCACTTGAACCTAGGTCCTTTTAAATTGTTCTTTGAAGCACTGAACATTGCCTTAGGAAAATTCTCTAATTATGGGCTCGAAATTAGATGGATTTTTTAGAGTACCAACACTCTGCTTCCCCTTTTCTCTCTCTCTCCCTCTCCTACTCTCTCCCCTTCCCCTTCTCTCTCTCTCTCTCCTCTCTCTACATCCCCTTCTCTTTCTATCATACTCTCTCCCCTTCTCCTTCTCTCTCTCTCCCTCTCTCTCTCTCTCTCTTTGTGACAAAGAGCTCTCCCCTATTTAGGCAGCTCGGTAAATGGTGAGACCTTCGGTGTTCCTTTGAACCCAAACTAGGCTTAAGAGAGTGTGATACACCTTTAGAAGATCCTATAAAAAACACAACTACACTATCCTCACTAGAGGATCCAGTGTCTTCAACTAGCTTGTACTCCCTCGAGCTCCACTGGTGTTCAGTTGATAATCGGTCGATACTTAGTGTCTATGTTAATCGAGTGGGCTCGATTTCTTTACCAAGTAGTTTCCTGACGCTCGGTAATTCTTCCGCAAAACACCTTACTGACTTTTCATTCAAATGGGAACCTATAGATTTGGTAAGGGGATAGAAAGGTTCCATATACAAACAAAATGTCTACTATGAGAGTGATTTCTACACACACTACAGGATTTGAACAAAAATCTCAAGAGTTTAGACCTGGTCAGACTTGTAGCCTTCCAAGAAAGCTTCTAGGGTTCTAGTTCTAGATTCTTTCAAGAAGTCTATGGAAACAAAGTATACTCAGACACCCTTTTTAGACTTGTAACAAATCCCCAGATCCTAAGATCTTCAACATAAAGAACAACACGTCACAACTCCTGGTCTACTAGTCCTAATAGGGCTAATTGACTCGGTTGATGAAAGAAAACTTTACTAGTTGGTTGTTCAAGGTTAACTATCAATTAAAATGGTGTTGGGAATCCCAAAGAGACAACAATCTATCTTTAGATTGCTTTTATCCACCCCCAAAGTGCTTCTGTCACTTCACTTCTTCATTTCTCGAACCAAGCACATAGAGATGCTTGGTCTAAAATTTGCAAATAGACTTCTCCAAACAATACCCCTTCCTCTGTGATTTTGAGGAACTAACGTACATTGGACCTACTTGCATTTCCTAACTTCACCTAGAAATTCCATGAAGGAAACACAAGTTAGGGCATCTTCGGCCAGAACCCTGGTTCAGGAGGGTTTCCTGAGAACCTGGATAAATTGGTCTTCTAACTTTCAACTCTGATCTTCAAACTCATTCAAATTAAATGCATCAGAGTCCTAGTTCATAGTATGAATTAGATTGATCAAAGTTCTTTATACTTCCATACGAAACTAATCATGAAATGTTTCAATCTAGAATTTAGAGAAAATAGGGATCTTTTATTGATTGAATACAAACATTACATAGGGTTTCCCTACTGTTCAACACCCTGCTCTCTCTTCTTGTCTTCCACCCACTTGTAAGGGCTATATGAAGACTTTCCTCAATGTATTCAACTATTTTTCAAAGGTTGTGACCTTTGGGCGATTTTTTCACAGGTCAGTAGCAACTTTTCAAAGAAGTTGTCGACCATATTTCTTGTATTTTGCAACTTTTACAAATTTTGCAATCTTTCTCTTAATGAGCCTATATGAGTAACCTTGTTATTTAAATATCTTAAAAAGACACCTAGGAAACCTAACATCCTAAATGTGCCTTTGGACCATAGTCAAAAACCCATGGTTTATAACCACACCGAGGGTGACTAGGTCTTACAAGTTGGCTTATTAGAACTTAACCTATCATTCTAAAAGTTGTGAAGAGTGGGGAGTGTTCCTTGGGTGCTCCTCCACCATACTCTCATGTTTTAAGAACTCAAGTCCCACTTGAGAGAATTTTGTGAACCAAAGTTCCATGCTTGTTGATACACTCTTCACTCATCCATGTGGCATCAATGTCTAGTAACCCCTGCCATTTGACCAAGTAATCTTTGTAGGTCTTCTTCCTAGTTTTCTTGACCACTTTAGAGTCAAGAATATTTTCCAACTGTAAAGGTTGGCTCAATGGTAAGTCCTTTATCCATTTGGCTTGTTTGTCTTTTATATCCTGCAAAGTTTTATTAGATCCTGCATCACACTTAAAAGGAGTGAGATCACAAATGTTAAAGATAGGAGAAATATAAATAGTAGTGGGTAAATAAATTTCATAAGCATTATCCCCAAATTTATGAAGTATTTGACAGGGACCGATCTTCCTCATCTAAAATTTGGTATGTCCCCTAGGTAGCCTTGCCTTATTCAGGTATGCCCATACTTGATCTCCTACTTTGAAAGTAATGTGTCTCTTCTTCTTATCTACCCATTCTTTGTACTTTTTAGTATTCTAAATCAATGTATCTCAGACTTGATCATGAATCTATTTGATCCATGCTGATAGTTCTTCTCCCTGTGCACTAACTTTAAAGTCAGTTGGTAACTCTCTTAGTTCCATAACTCCTCTTGGATGGAGTCCATAATTCACTTGGAATGGTGTCTTCCTTGTTAACCAATTTTATTGAATCATTGAAAGAAAATTCCGCTTGAGGAAGGGTAGCATCCCAAGTCTATCCATATTATTTTGTTAGACACCTTAAAAGGTTTCCTAATGATCTTTTTACAACTTCAATCTTCCCATCAATTTGTGGATGGTATGAAGAACTGAATGATAGATTTGTCCCCAACTTTTTCCAAAGGGTTCTCTAAAAGTGCCCTTGGAATTTCACATCTCTATTGGAGATAATGGATGTTGGTAATCCATGAATTATGACCACTTCTTTAAAAAATAAGTTAGAAATATGTGAAGCATCATTAGAAATGTTACAAGGACAAAGTGTGCCATTTTGCTAAATCTGTCAACTATAACAAAGATACTATCAAATCCTTGTTTAGTTCTTGGAAGTCCTAAGACAAAATCCATACTCACACTATCCCATGGTTTTGTTGGAATAGGAAGTGGCTAATAGAGACCCTGATTGGTCCTAACTCCTTTAGCCCTTTGACAAATAGTGCATGATTCAACAAAATTCCTGACATCAATCGGTAACTGAGGCCAATGATAATTTCTCCTTACAAGTTCAAGTGTCATATATGTTAGAATAACTGAGAGGGGGGTGAATCAGTTATCCAAGTCCCAAAACAAAATGAATAATCCAAAATATTGTTTCTCAAATTTTTGTCAGTCGGTAAACATATATATAATTCTCTGTCAGTGTTTTTACCAATCTTCAATTAAAGCTCTTAGTAATTTATCGATTAAACCAAATAGCTAAAATGTAAAGTATGATAGCAATAAGATATCATAGTCAACACATAACACAATGATTTAATGTGGAAACCCTGTTAAGGGAAAAACCACCTAGGAACCGGCAACCCAAAATTTTCACTCTTCTGAAGTGAGGTTGGTGAAGACCCAACCCTGTTAAAGGTTACAATACACACTGTCAGGTGTGACCTTGTTAGAGGATTTTTCACTAGAAGTCATCTTTCAACCACCATGTCACTCACTATCTAGGTTTACAGGATAACAATGTTTCACTTGTTAGAATGAAACATAAATAAGACTTAAAAGTCCACTCGGTTAAGAGATTTACACTGTTTACAATTATTAGAAAGTAACAGTAAGTTGATCTATCTTAATAAAACAAATTGTAGATTATAGATCAATGTTTTTCTCTTACAAATATTTCTAACCAATATATCACTTCAGATCTTAACATCAATTTCACTTACAATCGCTTGGTAATATGCTCTATGCAACTCGGTTCTTTCTCTGTGTAGCTCGGTTCTTATTCTACAGCTTGGTTCAATAACCTGTATGATCAGAATCACATGAATATTGGTTCACGCTCTACTCCTATAGTATCTCCTTCTTTTGCCTGATTTTACAATGTAATTTTCATTCCCTTAAATAAACATGTAAGCCATTTTATTTTCATCCACTAGATTTTGCCGCTTAATCATATCCACTGATTTTTCTGCTTTAAACTTCCTTGGCTGTTGTGTCAATAACACTTTTAAATTACCTTCGTCAGATCTTCCTTGAATTTTGTTAGCCATAGATCCTTGTAACAAACTTTGTCTTTTCACCTTGGAATCATGCGAATCTAGCTCATCAATTTTGTTGGCTAAGCTAATCATTTAGTTCAATTCTATTTTCCTCAGTTAACAAAGAAATGCATCGATAAACCTTCATCGGTTAAACTTGTGCTTGGTATACAACACACTGACAAAATAATACTAATTTAACATATTGTATATCTATACAACCACTCTTCATGTGATCTTCAATCACTATTTCAACAATCTCTCCAATCAGTTGTAAATTAGTTGTAGGTTCAACAATCTCTCCCTTTGGCATTGATGGCAACTCAAATAATATGAATGTACCAAACACATACCAAACATATATTCTACAACTCTATCTGTCATAAGCTCTCCCTTAGCTTAACTCTCCCTTAGATAGATATCTCTTGTCTATCCTTTTCTGTATGTTTATTCTCTCCCTATTGTGTATCATTCTAGTCCAGCATCATGTTCTATCCCTTTGAATTCATTCATATTTCTTATTCTCTCCCTTTGACAACAATTCCAAATGGACAAAATAAACAAACATCCTTGTTTTCTAATCCACTTATACCAACAACATGAGCTATATTTGGTCTACTATGAACTACATACATCAGCTTACCAATCATGGATCGGTAAAGTGTCTAATTTACCTTGGCGGTCTCATCTTCCTTTGTCAACTTACATCTAGTAGCCATCAGTGTTCCCACTAGTTTTGCATCTTCCATGCCGAATGCCTTCAATACCTCCTTTATGTATTTTGATTGAGTGATGAAGATTCCATCACTGTGCTGAATCACCTGTAGTCCTAGAAAGAACTTAATCTCCCCAAACATTGACATTTCAAATTCCTTTTGCATCTCATCAGCAAATGCTTTACATACAATATCTCTACCTCCAAAAATTATATCATCAACAAATATTTCAGCTATGATAATAGTATCATCAGTGTTACCTTTCATATACAAGTTACTATTATCACTAGTTCTGATAAAGCTAATACTTAACAAGTAAGTATGTAATCTCTCATACCAAGCTCTGGGTGCTTGTTTCAATCCATATAGTGCTTTGTGTAGCCTATAAACCATATCTCTATTGTCTGGATCTTCAAATCCTTTTGGTTGTTCAATGTAGACTTCCTCTTCCAGTATTCCATTCAGGAAAACTAACTTAACATCCATTTGGTATACCTTAAATTTCTTGTGTGCAGCATATGCCAGTAACATTCTGACACCTTCAAGTCTTGCAATGGGTGCAAATGTCTCACCATAATCTATCCCTTCTTCCTGAGCATAGCCTCTACATACAAGTCTTGCTTTATTTCTAGTTACTTCTCCACTCTCATTCAACTTGTTTCTGAAAATCCAATTAGTACCAATAACATTCTTATCTTTAGGTCGGGGTACTAAGGTCCAAGTCTTGTTCTTTTCTATCTACTCAATCTCTTCTATCATTTCTTTAATGCATTCATCATTATCTAAAGCAACTTTCACATTCTTAGGCTCATATTCTCAAACTAAGCATGTACCTTGTCTTGTTTTGCTTCTTGTTTGCATTCCAACATCTTTTTTTTCCAATAATCTGATCTTTAGGATGATGTCTTCTGACAAATCTTGCCAATATCCTAGCTCTTCTTTCTTGTGCATCTTGTTGTACATCCTATTTTGGTTCATTTTCTTGCTCAGGAGCTTCTCCTTGATCATCGGTGTGTTCTGTCAATTCTGTCAGTTGTGGTGCATTGTTTATCTGTTGACCGATTGACACAGTCTGAGGTGTCTTCGGTTGAAACTTAGGAAACTCATAGTAAGTGAACTATGTGTAATCTTTTGGTTCCTTCATTTGTTCATCTATGATCTTATCATCATATTCATCAACATGAACATTCACACTTTCAACAATCTTGTTAGTAACCTTTTTCAGACATTTGTAAGCTTTGCTTTGGGTAGAATATCCTAAAAATATTCCTTCATCTCCTTTGGAATCAAACTTACCATTCCTATCATCTTTCAAGATAAACCACTTACTACCAAAGATTCTAAAGTAACTTACATTGGGCTTGTGTCCAAACCAAAGTTCATAGGGTGTTCGGTTGGAGTCTTTCTTCAATTGTACTTGGTTAAGTACATAGACTAATGTGCTTACAGCTTCTCTCTAGAATTTTTAAGCAACATTCTTTTGAATCATCAGTGTTCTAGCACAATCAATTATTGATCTATTTCTTCTCTTAGCAATGCCATTTTGTTGTGGTGTTCTCAGTGCTGAAACTTGTGTTTGAATTCCATGCTCATTACAGAAGTTAGAAAATTCATCAGATATAAATTCACCTCCTCTATCTAATCTAAGACATTTGATTTCCTTTCCAGTTTCTTTTTCTACTTTAGCCTTATACCACTTAAAACATTTTGAAGGCTTCTGACTTTTCTTTCAAAAACATAACTGTCATTAGTCTAGTATAATCATCAACAAAGAGAATAAAGTATCTATCACCATAGTAACTCTATGTTCTCATAGGTCCACATAAGTTGGTATGAACCAACTCAACATAAGTCGGTATGAACCATAGTAACTCTATGTTCTCATAGGTCCCCTTTTGACATTCATGACACATGATATGATCAGGCTTAGATAAGTTAGGAAAACCTCTAACTCTTTTCTTTCTACTGATTTTGATCATATTATCAAAATTTACATGACATAACCGTTTGTGCCATAACCAAGCATCTTCATCCTTCATAAGTAAGCAAGAAGACTTATCAATATCAAGATGAAATAAATTACCTCTAGTTTGAGTACCAATCCCAACAAGTCTTCCTCCTTCTTCAAATATTTTCACCTTTTTGTTTTCAAACACCAGTCTATGACCTGAATTGTTTAGCTGTGCCACACTTAACATATTGTAATTCAGTCCATATACCCAATAAGCATTCTCACATTTTATTCTATCATTAATTATCAGGGTACCTTTACCTTTCACAGTGCATGGGGCATCATTTCCCATTCTTACAGATCCACCATTATATTCAACTAATTCATCAAATTTATCTACATCACCTGTCATATGATGTGTGCAGCCACTATCAATGATCCATGTATGATTCTTGCTTATCCTAGAGATCAGGGCTAATTCTTCTTGTTTTTCATCTTCTTCTAAATCTTCCTTCATTGCTACAAACACTACCTCTTCATCATCAGAATTAGACTTAGAGTTAGTATCTTCAGCTATATAACAAGCCTTTTTACCTTTTTCTTTTCAGTCATTTCTATTATTGTGTCAGTAGATTCTGTTAACTCTTCTTCCATAACTTCCTTTAGATCTATCTCTTGGTTCATCATCATCATTTTTCTTCTGAGGACATCTAGCAGAAATATGACTAACTTCTTTACAGTTAAAACATGCCAAGGGAAACTTACCTCTATATCTTCCTTTCCCTTTCGGCAATTTTCTGGCCATCAGTGCTTCAAGCTCATTAAGTTCATCATCAATATCACTTTCACTATCATTGTTCTTATTTTTCTTACTAGATTTGCTAATCTTCAGAGAAGACATGAAGGCAGACTCAATAGAAGGTACAACACTATTGTCAAAGTTGTTCAATTCAAAAGCAGTAAGCTTACTGATCAGGGTATCAAGTGTCAAATTAGATGTGTCTCGGTTCTCATGAATTGCCGATACTCTGATTGCATAGATAGGTAGCAAGATTCTAAGGATTTTTCTGATTATAGTCTCTTCATCAATAGTTCCATCAGATGCTCTTATTGCATAGACTACTTCCTTTATTCTGTTAGAATACTCAACAATATTTTCTCCTTCTTTCATTCTCATTTCATCAAATTTTCTCCTCAAGCTTTCTGGTCTTGCTCTCTTGATAGATGAATTACCATAGTATACTTGTGCTAATCTATCCCACATTGCCTTAGCAGTAGTCAATCCTTTGATTTCTTCAAATTCAACATCGGTACAGGTAGCAGCAAGTTCCATCATTACTACGTTGTGATCATGCTTATCTTTTAGTTGTTCCATAGTCAAAGGACCAGTTGGTTCACTGTAGCCAGTTGTTATAAAGTGTAGTGCATCTCCACCAATTCCAACTATATGCAATTTCATTCTTTGTTGCCATACTGAGAAGTTATGTTTATTCAATCTAGGCACTTCCCTCTTACTCATTTTGTGATCTTTATGCTCAAGTCCTTAAAACTCTGTTCCAAGAAACCAACCTGGCTCTGATACCAATTGTTAGAATAACTGAGAGGGGGGTGAATCAGTTATCCAAGTCCCAAAACAAAATGAATAATCCAAAATACTATTTCTCAAATTTCTGTCAGTCGGTAAACATATATATAATTCTCTGTCAGTGTTTTTACCGTTCTTCAGTTAAAGCTCTTAGTAATTTACTGATTAAACCAAATAGCTAAAATGTAAAGTATGATAGCAAATAGATATCATAGTCAACACATAACACAATGATTTAACATGGAAACCCTGTTAAGGGAAAAACCACCTGGGAACCGGCAACCCAAAATTTTCACTCTTTTGAAGTGAGGTTGGTGAAGACCCAACCCTGTTAACTTGGTTACAATACACACTGTCAGGTGTGACCTTGTTAGAGGATTTTGCACTAGAAGTCATCTTTCAACCACCATGTCACTCAATGTGCGGGTTTACAAGATAACAATGTTTCACTTGTTAGAATGAAACATAAATAAGACTTAAAAGTCCACTTAGTTAAGAGATTTACACTGTTTACAATTATTAGAAAGTAATAGTAAGTTGATCTATCTTAATACAACAAATTGCAGATTACAGATCAATGTTTTTCTCTTACAAATATTTCTGACCAATATATCACTTCAGATCTTAACATCAATTTCACTTACAATCGCTCGGTAATATGCTCTGTGTAGCTCAGTTCTTTCTCTGTGTAGCTCAGTTCTTATTCTGCAGCTTGGTTCAATAACCTATATGATCAGAATCGCATGAATACTGGTTAATGCTCTACTCCTGCAGTATCTCCTTCTTCTACCTGATTTTACAATGTAATTTTCATTCCCTTAAATAAATGTGTAAGCCATTTTATTTTCATCCACCAAATTTTGCCGCTTAATCACATCCACTAATTTTTCCACTTTAAACTTCCTCGGCTGATGTTTCAATAACACATTTAAATTACCTTCATCAAATCTTCCTTGAATTTTTTTAGTCGTAGATCCTTGTAACAAACTTTTTCTTTTCACCTCGAAATCATGCGAATCCAGCTCATCAATTTTGTCGGCTAAGCTAATCATTTAGTTCAATTTTGTTTTCCTCGGTTAACAAAGAAATGCATCAATAAACCTTCATCGGTTAAACTTGTGGTCAGTATACAACACACTACGTCAGTGTTTACACTGAGGTTCTCGGTAAACACTAAATTGTTCTATTTTACCGACAAACACTGCTTTGTGTCTTTCAGTTCTTTTCTCCATAATAGATGAATACAACATACTAAAGTAAACATAATGAGATCAAATACTCATCAATAAGTTATCCAATGCATTCCTTATCCTCATCTGCTTTGACCATCTTCCACCATTCTTCAGATGTCTCGGTATGATAACTTACAAGATAAGTACTTGTCAAACTAATATGAAACTAGTTGACATCAATGACAACATAATATTGATTTAACATATTGTATATCTATACAACCACTCTTCATGTGATCTTCAATCACTGTTTCAATAATCTCTCCAATCAGTTGTAAATCAGTTGTAGGTTCAACATTATATATGCCAAAGTGATCTCTTAGTGTACCATAATGTTTCTCTCTTATTAGATTTTCTCTCATGGAGTATTTAGGAATAAAAAGTTGACCTCCATTGAACAAAAGGTCATTCTACAATAAATATTCAGAATAAGTAGTATTATATGCATCTGATAGAGTAGAAAAAACCTGATAGATATCACCAAAATCTGAATCATCCTTATATAGGTGTTTGAGGGCATAAGTCCCTATGCGTTGTACCTGCACTTCTTCCACCAAAATTACTCTTCTACTAAGAGCATCTACTACTTTTTTTGAAGTTCCTTTCTTGTGTTTTATGGAAAATGTGAATGCTTGGAGTTGTTCAACCCATTTCATATGCCTGCAACTTAGCTTGTCCTGACTATTTAGAAAACTCAAGGCATGATTATTTGTAAAGATAATAAATTCTTTAGGAAGCAAGTAGTGCCTCCATTTCTTGAGGGCTTGAACCATTGCATACAATTCCAAGTCATATGTGTTGTATTTTTTCTTTGCTTCATTCAGTTTTCTAGAGAAGAAAGCCACTGGTCTTTCATCTTGACTGAGGACTGCGCCTATGGATAGATTGCTAGCATCAGTTTCCACTGTGAATAATTTGTCGAAGGTCGATAGTGCCAAAATGGGATATTTTGCTACTCTCTCCTTCAAGTATTTAAAAGCTTCATCTATTTGTGTTGTCCACTAGAAATTTTTTTTTCTACCACCCCTAATGGTATCAAGGAAAGGTGCACAAATGTCACTGAAATTTTTGATGAATTTCCTATAAAAGGTAGCCAATCCATGAAAGCTCCTGACTTCTCCTAGAGTCTTTAGTATGGGCCAATTAATTATAGCCTCTACCTTTTCAAGATCCATTTTCAATGTGCCCTTTGAGATAACAAAACCCAAAAATATCAACTCTTGTTGCATGAATGTACACTTTTCCAAGTTGATAGATAATTTCTTCTCATGTGTTCCTTTAAAGTCCCACTAAAGATTAAGATGTCATCTAAATACACCACCGCAAACTTTCCAATGAAATCTTGAAGCACTTCATTCATTAATCTCATGAAGGTGCTAGGAGCATTGCTAAGGCCAAATAGCATCACAAGCCATTCATACAATCCTTCAGTGGTTTTGAATGTGGTTTTCCACTCATCTCCGGGCCTTATCCTTATCTGATGGTAACCAGATTTAAGGTTAATTTTTGAGAAGTAACATGGTCCTCCAAGTTGGTCTAGAAGATCTTCAATCCTGGGTATAGGGAATCTATATCTTATTTTGATTTTGTTTATTTCCCTAGAGTTAGTGCATAGTCTCCATTTGCCATCCTTTTTATGGGCCAAAACACTCGAGACTACACAAGGGCTGAGACTCTTTTGTATGAGTCCTTTAGTCAACAATTCATTGATTTTTCTAGTGACTTTGTTATTCTGATGAGGAGTGAGTTTATAAGAAGCTTTGTTGGGTAGGTAAGCACTTGGGATCAAATCTATTTGGTGACAGATATCCCTCAATGGTGGGAGTTCATCTGGTGTGTCTCCTACAAGTATTCCTTTGTACTTCTGTAGTAGACTCTCTACTTCCTTCAGTACTTCCTTGTGCACTATCTTCTCCTTTGGCTTAAGGACTAGGGCATATCCTACCTTAGAATATTTAATAGCGCTTATCATCTCTTGTTCTCTTGCAAGCATGACTAACTGTTCTTTTGGTTTTTCTTGTGGAGGATCAGGGAGAGGGAGCAGATTGTATTTGTGACCATTTTGAATAATTTGGTATTATTTTGTGACTCTATCATGTTTAGCCTATAGATCATACTACCATGGATGTCCTAACAAAAGGTGACATACATCCATATGTACAACATCACAAAAGACTCTATCCTTATAGTCTTTAATAGAGAAATCTACCCAAGCTTGTTCATTTATGAGGGTCTACTACCCTTTTGTCAACCAAGATACATGGGATGGGTTTGGGTGGGGTATCTTATCCAATTTTAATTTATCTACCATTTCTCTAGATACAATATTTTTAGTAGAACCAGAATCATTTACTAACTTGCATACCTTTCCATGGCTCTTGCAATTGGTTCTGAAAAGACTTTTTCTTTGGAGAGGTTCCACCAGTACTGGTGCTTGGATCAAAGTCCTCTTCATCATGAGGCTTACTCCATCTTCTCCCATACAGTATCTCACATTGTCAACATCATCTTCTTTTACTAGGTTGGCTCTTCTTTCACCTTGGTTATTCTTCTTGTCTCTGTCTAGACACCTATTGGTGTAGTGCCCTTTCTGATTGCAGTTATAACATCTAATTTGTCCATTGTTTCTTCCTCCATTTCTACCCCTACCATTTCCTCTTCTATCTTGGTATCCACCTCTTGAACTAATTTCTCCTTGGGTTTTCTCCTTATTAGATTCTCCTTGTGGTCTATTGTTCTATCCTCTTCCTCCAAAGTTTCCTCTACCTCTTTCGTTCTTAGCTTTTCCTCTACCACTGTGTTCATTCCTCCTCCTGAAATTTTCTTCAAATTTCAATGCTAATTGATAGCATTCATTCACTATGGTAGGGCTTGTTAGACTGAGTTCATCTTGAACTGAGACCCTTAGGCCTTTCATATACCGGACAAGCTTTAAACATTCTAGTTCAGCAAGCTTGGATTTCATCACCAATCTCTGAAATTATTCGGTATAGCTAGAGATGTCCATCTCTTTCTATCTTAGACTCATTCTTCTTTTATGAAGTTTGATTTCATAATATTTAGAGACATAAGTTTCCCTAAGAAGGGTCACCATCTTCTTCCAAGTGGTGACTAGATTCTTTCCATTCTTCACCCTATCATCTTGAGTGAAGTTCCACCATGTGAGTGCAGAGCCTTTGAGCTTTGACTTAGCAATCTTCACCCTCTAGTTCTCAGGGTTGTCTTCACAATCAAAGAAACTATTTAGGGAAACCACCCAATCCATTGCAACATCTAGGTCCATCTTCCCATTGTATGTAGGCAACTCAAGCTTGGCATCCATGGTTCTCCTCTCCATAGATTTTAGAGTCTTCATAAGTAGCCTCTTGTCTGCAGGACATTCTTCTTCCTCTTGCTCAAGGGGTTCTTTATCACTCCTTACTTTGACATTATCAAAGTTTCCACTACTTCTCTTCTAAAGCTCTTCCCTCATCCTATCCCTTTCTTTCCTCATCTACTACATCTCGGTGTCCCTTCGATCATCACTATGTTCTTTTCTCTTTCAGGTATTTTACTATCTCTACATTGGTCATCCTTGATGACAATCCTCCTTCATCTTATCCTTCAATGGTGTGGGTATATATTTACCCTAGGGATCTTAGGTGCTATGATACCACTTGACATAGATCTCTCCCCTATTTAGGTAGCTCGGTAAATGGTGAGACCTTCGACATTACTCTAAACCCAAAGTGGGCTAAGGAGAGTGCTCTACACCTTTAGAAGATCCTATAACAAACACAACTATACTATCCTCATTGGAGGATCCAGTGTCTTCAACCAGCTTTTCCTCCCTTAGGCTCCACTAGTGTTCAATTGATACTCAATTGATGCTCAGTGTCTATGTTAACCGAGTGGGCTCAGTTGCTTTACTGAGTAGTTTCCTGATGCTTGGTAATGCTTACCAAAAAATGCCTTATTGACTTTTCATTCAAATGGGAACCTAAAAATTTGGTAAGGGGATGGAAAGGTTCCATATACAAAAAAATCTCTACTATGAGAGTGATTTCCACATACACTACAGGATTTGAACAACAATTTCAAGAGTTTAGACCTGGTCAGACTTGTAGCCTTCTGAGAAAGCTTCTAGGGTTCTAGTTCTAGATTCTTTCAAGAAGTATATGGAAACAAAGTATACTCAGACACCCTTTTTAGACTTGTAACAAATCCCTAGATCCTAAGATCTTCAACATAAAGAACAACACCTCACAAATCCTAGTCTACTAGTCCTAATAGGGCTAATTGACTCGGTTGATAAAAGAAAACTTTACCAGTTGGTTGTTCAAGGTTAACTATAAATTACAATAGTGTTGGGAATCCTAAAGAGACAAAAATATGTCTTTAGATTTCTTTTATCCACCATCTGAAGTGCTTCTGTCACTTCACTTCTTCACTTCTTGAACCAAGCACATAGAGATGCTTGGTCTAGAATCTACAAACAGACTTCTCCAAACAATCCCACTTCCTCTGTGCTTTTGAGGAACTAAAGTACATTTCCCCTACTTTCATTTCCCAACTTTTCCTAGAAATTCCACGAAGGAAACACAAGTTAGGGAATCTTTGGCCAGAACCCTAGTTCAAGAGGGTTTCCTGAGAACCCAGATAAACCGATTCTTCTAACATTCGACTCCAATCTTCAAACTCATTCAAATTAAATGCATTAGAGTCCTAGTTCATAGTATGTATCTGATCAATCAAAGTTCTTCTTTTTACTTCCAAAAAAAATTGTACACAAAATGTTTCAATCCATAATTTAGAGAAAATAGGGATCTTTTATTGATTGAATGCAAACATTACATAGAGTTTCCTTACTGTTCAACACCCCACTCTCTCTTCTCATCTTCCACCCTCCTATAAGGGCTATATGAAGACTTTCCTCAATAGATCCATTCATTTTTCAGAGGTTGTGACCATTGGGCGGTTGTTTCACAGGTTAGTAGAAACTTTTCAAAGAAGTTGTCGACAACATTTCTTGTATTTTGCAACTTTTACAAATGTTGCATTCTTGCTCTTAATGAGCCTATAGGCCTAAGCCTTCTTATTTAAATAGCTTAAAAAGACACCTAGGAAACCTAACATACTAAATGTGCCTTTGGACCATAGTAAAAACCACATGGTTTATAACCACACTGAGGGTGACTAGGTCTTACAAGTTGGCTTATTAAAACTTAACCTATGAGTCTAAAAGTTGTGAAGAGTGGGGAGTGTTCCTTGGGTGATCCTACACCTCTCTCTCTCTCTCTCTCTCTCTCTCTCTCCTTCCCACCTTCTCTCTCTCTCTCTCTCTCTCTCTCTCTCTCTCTCTCTCTCTCTCTCTCTCTTCCTCTCTCAGCCCCCACCACCTTCTTATTCTCTCTCTTCCTCAATGGCTGCCCATTAATTTTTTAAATGGTTGATTGATTTCCTTTTCTTCTTTCAATGGCCATCCATGAGGAAGATACAGTAGCCAATCTATGTCCTTTGGATAAAAAATATGATCTTTAAAACTTAACCTAAAAATTTAGTTCTGGTAACGAAAATGTCTAATCATAGAAAGGTACAAAAGCTTGAGAAAGGTGTAACGAATTAATATGCAAATATTTTTGTCTGTAATAGTATTTTCTGCATTTATTATGATATTGATCTAATTTTATGTACCTTCTCTATTTGATCCATACTTCCCTTTCATTCCACTTGCTTTACTCATTTTGCACATCATAGGCCAGGATTTGATAGTGGTTATGACCTTGGTACTGCAAGCATTAGTGATAAATTTTACCTTTTAGCTATTAATTTTTTGTCATTTTTCCTTTATGATGCTTTTGTATATGAATTGTGGATATTCTTTGGTAAACTTTTCATTTTTTCTTGTAGGATGCCTTTGTATACAAATTTTCGAGAATCTCTGTTAAAGAGTAGGTAAGGATGGCTAAGTTGAGTGCAACAGAGAGGGAGAGGACTAAATTGAGAGAGTGGAGGTAGAGAGTGATAATGATGAAAATATTTTAGGGCTTGTAGAAATATGGAAATTATAATCTTCCTCCCAGAGAAGACATTAATGAAGTTTTTCGTGCCTTAGCAGAGGAAGCCAGCTAGATTGTTGAAGCTGATGGTACTACATACAGAAATGTGGTATGTATTTTTGGACTAAATTTTGTTTTTCATTTCATTTAGGTCTTTAAAGGCAGATGACTAAATCTTTTCATTAAATGTCAGGGAATGCATGAAAATAATATGATTCTGAGCACAAGCACAAGTCCCTACAGGGGCATATTTGTGCCTTTTATA
This sequence comes from Chamaecyparis obtusa, assembly GCA_027943335.1. Classification (NCBI taxonomy): domain Eukaryota; kingdom Viridiplantae; phylum Streptophyta; class Pinopsida; order Cupressales; family Cupressaceae; genus Chamaecyparis; species Chamaecyparis obtusa. The sequence continues at coordinate 533,100 of BSBK01000172.1, forward strand.
GGCACTATAAACCCTAGCTACATAGAAATGGAGGCTTTGAAGAATAGTTCACTGGAGGTGAAGAGAGAGAGAGAGAGGGAGAGGGAGAGGGAGAGAGAGAGAGGGTGATGAGAGAGAGAGAGGGGAGAGAAGTGATGCACGAGCATCTTGGGTCCTTGGCAATCCTGTGTCACCAAAAATATTTCAGAGTTTTTCTATGTTGCTCAATTCCTACTTTGACCAAGTTGGTCAGTTTCCTTTGGTTACCAAGTGTGGTCAGTTATCTCCTCAGCAGTAAGTTATTTCACTGGTGCTTGGCATTGCTTGTCTGATGCTCAGTTATCCTTGCTTACCAGTAGGTTTAGTTTTAGTTTCTATTGAGGCCGACTTGTCCATTTATATTGGATCATGGATTTAATGATGGAATCAATCATTAGGAAGTGTGTGGTCCCAGATCTGACTGCTTCTTCTATTGATTGTGGATCTGAAGTCATTTTTGGAGATAGAAGATAGAAGACATTAGAATTGTGATTTGTGATAGATCCTCACATATTTGAGGACTTCTATAATTCATTGTAATATCATGCCATAACTGGGAAGGCCTTATAGCCTGGCATGTATGATTTCATTTGCTGAAAGTTAATGAAAGATCTGGCATTCTCTCTCTCACTGTGGTAGTTATTTGCTTCCGCATGTGTTGAGAAGGCTTGGATCATTAGGGTGTGACATCCTTTGGCCCCTCTTGACCCTTGCCTTGTGTCAAGTAGTATTAGAGTGAGGTCAGATCTTGATCTAGGTTTGCGGATCTAGGTTTGTAGGTTCCTCTTGAAGCCCTTGTTGATTGTTGTAGGGTAGCAGATTTTGATTTGACTTGCAATTATAGAGGGTTGTTAAGATGGTTCATGGGAGGTGAGATGCATATCTAGGATTGGAAAATATGCTAAGGTAGATTGCTGCTAGGTTAGAAGCTATTGAAACAACCCAGAGAAGAGGCAGACATCTTGAAGATGTTAGTGATGATGAAGTTGAAGAAGAATGGGTGAATGTAGAACCTACACCTATTATGGATCAAGGTGAAGATAGATTTTTGAAGGCTTTGACAAGTCTGAAGTCTACACCACATTTCAATCCTCCTGAGTATGGTGGAAAGCTAGATTCTAATGAATTGATGGACTGGATCATCGAGATGGAAAAGTATTTTGAATATGAAAACATTCCTGAAGATAAGAGAGTGAAGATTGCAAGTACAAAGTTGAAGAGCCATGCATCCTTATGGTGGGAACATCTGTAGATGGATAGGAAAAGGAAAGGCAAAGATGCAATCAAGGTATGGAGTAAAATGGTCAATAAGTTGAAAGGAAAGTTTTTACCTTCTGATTATCAGATTAACCTAGTTCGGTGAATGCAAAGTCTAATGTAGAAAGATAGCTTGGTAAAGGAATATACTGAGGAATTATATAGATTGGATATCAGATCTGGACATGATGAAGATGATGTTGAAAGGATAGGTAGATACCTAAATGATTTGAGAGTTTCCATCCAAGAAGAAATCAGTATGGTCAAGCTAGAGAACATTGAAGAGGCTTATCAATTTGCATTGAAGGCCGAGGAGAAATTGAACAAGAGACATGAGCAAAGAAAAAGAGGAAGAGGTGGTAGATTCTCTAGAGGAAGAGGTAGATCTAATGGTGAAAATAGTAGATATGAACCTAAAAAGACAAATCTAGATAAAGGCAAGAACGAGTGGAAAGGTGAAAGTTCATCTAGAGGTAGAGGCAGGAACTATCAAGGTGGTTATAGCAGAGGAAGTTTCTGAGGAACTTGTTACAATTGTGGAGAAGGACATAGATCATTTGAATGTACACAAGTAAGTAAGAAGGTTGGTAGCAGTAGAAATGCTTTGGTGCAAGAAGAGTCACCGAATGAACCTGAGAAAGAAAATAACTTGATGGTAAGGAGATAACTGTGGAATGAAAGAAAAAAGGAAGATTTAGAAAGGAAAAGTTTGTTCAAGACCAAATGTAGAGTTTTTGATAAAGTTTGGAAGGTAATCATTGACAGTGGTAGCTCAGAGAATCTGGCATCTGAGGAGATGGTCACAAAATTACAGTTGAAAAGGATGGAACATTCGAAACCCTATTAGATTTCACTTATCAAGGATGAGCATACACTCTTGGTAAGTGAACAATGTTATGTGAATTTGAAGATTGGAAAATACTATGATAAGGTATTATGTGATATCATGCCTATGGATTGTTGTCATATTTTGTTGGGCAGACCTTGGCAATATGATAGACATGCTATATATGATGGGAGATTGCATAAGTATACTATTGTGGCTGATGGAAAGAAACAAATGTTGTTACCATTGATGGAAGAACCTATTAGTAATGTTTTCACATCTATGAAATTTTTCTTAATGGAAGGAAGGAAGTTTGTTAAATATTTGAAAAGAAATGGTGTATGTTTTGCTATGATTCCTAACAAACCAAGTATGAAAATAGAATACAATGTTCTTGAGGAGATCAATAAGTTACTCACCGAGTATAGTGAAATCATTTTTGATAATGTTCCTAATGGTTTGCCACTGCAAATAAGCATTGATCATTGTATGGATCTTATCCCTGGAGCTAGTTTACCGAATAAGGCACCTCATCGGTTGACACCTACTGAGAATCAGGAATTAAACCGACAGATTCAAGAATTGTTGGAGAAAGGTTTGATCAGAGAAAGTTTGATTCCATGTGTGGTACCTTCTATATTGGCACTAAAGAAGAATGGAGAATGGAGAATGTGTACTGATTCCAGAGAAATCAATAAGATAACAGTGAAGTATAGGTTTCCTATACTAAGAATGGATGATATAATGTACAGTTTGACTGGTGAAAAGTATTTCACCAAAATTGATTTGAAAAGTGGGTATCATCAAATTAGAATCAGAGAAGGTAATGAATGGAAGACTTCTTTTAAGACAAAAGAAGGTTTGTATGAGTGGTTGGTTATGCCTTTTGGTTTAACTAATGCACCGAGTACTTTTATGAGGCTAATGAATGAAGTTTTGAAGAAATTATTGGGTAAGTTTGTGATTGTATATCTTGATGATATTCTAATATTTAGTAAGACCAGAGAAGAACATTTGTTTCATGTTAGACAAGTTTTGTAGAGACTGAAAGAAGAAAAGTTGCTGATAAATCTGAAAAATTATTCATTCATGAAAGAAGAGATTGTGTATTTGGAATTTGTGATCTCAGCTGATGGTTTGAAGATGGATCCTGAAATGGTTGAAGCTATTTTGAATTGGCCTACACCTATGAATGCTAGTGAGGTAAGATCATTTCATGGTTTGGCAAGTTTTTACTAAAAGTTCATAAGGAATTTTAGTTCAATTTGTAATGCTATGATTGAGACTATGAGACGAGACAAAAGAGAATTCAAGTGGACATTTGGAGCTGATAAAATTTTTGAGAATCTGAAGCGGAAGGTTACTGAATTACCTATTTTGGCATTACCTAATTTTAGTAAGGTATTTCAAGTGGAATGTGATGCGAGTGGAAGTGCAATTGGAGCTATGTTGAGTCAAGAAGGTAAACCTGTGGCTTTCTTTAGTGAAAAGTTGAATGATGCTAGAAGGAAATATTCTATGTATGATCAAGAATTCTATGCTATTGTTCAAGCACTAAAGAAATGGAGACATTATTTGATACAAAGTGAATTTGTGTTGTATACCGATCATAAGGCTTTACAGTATTTGGGTAGTCAGAATAAGTTGAATCAAAGACATATGAAATGGGTTGAGCATTTGCAGAGTTATACATTTGTGATAAAGCATAAGAGTGGAGTCACTAACCGAGTTGCTGATGCATTGAGTAGAAGATCTTTGATGATAGAGATGAAAATTGAAGTTCTTGGTTTTGATGAGATGAGAGATTCTTATGAGTTTGACCCTGATTTTTCTGAGCCATGGAGAAAGTGCAGAGCCCCTATTCAAGATCAACAAGACACTAAATGGGATGAATATTTTATTAAGGAAGGTATGTTGTTCAAAGGTATCTAGTTGTGTATACCAAAAGGAGTAATGAGAACTAATTTGATAGAAGAGAAGCATAGTAGTGGTTTGGCTGGACATTATGGTATTGATAAAAAATGGAATTTGCTTAAGGAGAAATACTATTGGCCGAAGTTGTATAAAGATGTTCAAAAATTTGTGAAAAGTTGTGGAATTTGTCAAGTTGCAAAAGGAGTAAGTCAGAATACTTGATTGTATGTATAGATTGCTATTCCTAAGAAACCTTGGATTGACATTAGTATGGAATTTGTTCTTGGCTTACCGAAGATAGTAAGAGGTAATGATTCTATATTTGTTTTTTTGGATAGATTTTCTAAGATGGCACATTTTATACCTTGTAGAAAGACATCAGATGCAGTACATGTAGCAGATATTTTCTTTAAGGAAATTATCAGATTGCATGGATTACCAAGGAGTATTATCTCTGATCGAGACAGTAAGTTTGTTGGATACTTTTGGAAAACCCTTTGGAAGAAAATTGGCACTAAGTTGAAATATAGTTCTACATTTCACCCACAAACTAATGGACAGAGTGAAGTTATGAACTGAAGTTTTGGAAATCTTTTGAGATGTTTAGTTAGAGACACACCGAGTAATTGGGATTCTGTGTTGGCACAAGCAGAGTTTGCATATAATAATTCAATGAATAGGAGTACTGGAAATACACCATTTGAGATTGTGAATGGTACACAACCGAGAGGTATATTTGATTTGAGAGACATTGCTAATGAAAATAAGATAAGTGGTAAAGGAGTGAAATTTTCTGAGTACATGAAGACATTGCATGAAGATGTGAACCTGAAGTTGGAAGAGAATAATCAGAAATACAAAGACAGAGCTGATAGATCAAGGAGACATAAAACCTCTGATGCTGGTGATAAAGTGATGGTTCATTTGGAGAAAGGCCAATCTCCTATTGGAACATATGGGAAGCTGAAGATGAAGAAGTTTGGACTTTGCAAGATTTTGAGGAAATTTGACAGTGGAAATGCATATGAGATTGAGTTACCTAATGACATGGACATATCACCAATTTTCAACATTGTTGATTTGTATGAGTATCATGAACCTAATGAAGAAATGAAAGTACTGACAGAATATCCTAAGAAGAAGAATGAAGAGATTGAACATATCCTAAAGCAAAGATTTGGCAAGAGCACAAGAGGAAAGCAGTATATGGAATATCAGGTAAAATGGAAGAATAGACCGATGGAAGACAATTCTTGGATTTCACAGTCTGAGTTGGATGTAGCTCAGATCATACCTACCAAATGATTTAGGGAATCATTTCAAAATAACCCTAGGTGTCTGATGCAGGAGCATCTTAGGTCCTTGGCAATCCCATGTCACCAAAAACATTTTGGAGTTTGTCTGTGTTTCTTGGTTCCTGCTTTGACCGAGTTGGTCAGTAGTTGGTTGATTTCCTTTGGTTACTGAGTGTGGTCAATTATCTCCTAGGTGGTCAGTTGTTTCACTGGCGCTTGACATTGCTTGTCTGATGCTTGGTTATCCTTTCGTACCAGCAGGTTTAGTTTTAGTTTCTGTTGAGGCAGACTTGTGAATTTATATTGGATCATCGATTTAATGATGGAATTAATAATTGGGAAGCGTGTGGTCCTAGATTTGACTGTTTCTTCTGTTTATTGTGGTTTTGAAGGTTGACTCAGTTTGGTAGCCTCTTGTATAAATGTAGTTGTTTGGTTGTAGTTTAGGGAGTCAGTTTTGGAGATAGAAGATATAAGACATTATAATTGTGATTTGTGATAGATCCTCGCATGTTTGAGGACTTCTGTAATTCATTGTAATATCAAGCTATAACTAGGAAGGCCTTATAGCCTGACATGTATGATTCCATTTGATGAAAGTTAATGAAAGATTTGGCATTCTCTCTCACTGTTGTAGTTATTTTCTTTCGCATGTGTTGAGCAAGCTTGGATCATTAGGGTGTGCCATCCTTTGGCCCCTCTTGACCCATGCCTTGCATCAAGAAGGGAGAGAGAGAGAAGGTGAGTGAGAGTGAGAGAGAGTCTCTCCTTCCCCTTCTCTCTCTATCCTACTCTCTCCCCTTCCCCATCTCTAAGAGAGTAGGATAGAGAGAGAAGGGGAAGGAGAGACTCTTTCTCTCTCTCTCTCTCTCTCTCTATATATATATATATATATATATATATATATCCTACTCTCTCCCCTTCTTCTCTCTCTCCCCCCTACTCTCTCCCGTTCCCCTTCTCTCTCTCTCCTACTCTCTCCCCTTCCCCTTCTCTCTCTCTCCTACTCTCTCCCCTTCCCCTTATCTCTATCTCTCCTACTCTCTCCCCTTCTCTCTCTCTCTCTCTCTCTCTCTCTCTCTCTCTCTCTCTCCTCACCTTCTCACTCTCTCTCTTCCTCTCTCAGCCCCTGCCACCTTCTCACTCTCTCTCTTCCTCAATGGCTGCCCATGGATTTTTTAAATGGATGATTGATTTCCTTTGCTTCTTTCAATGGCCATCCATGATTTTTCTACAATCTTCCAACCTTTCGTACATAGTTGTAAAATACATATTAATATATTATACATATAAAATAATATATAATATATATTAAATAATATTTAATGTAAAATGTATATTATATAATATTTAATATATAATTGATATTATATAATATTTAATATATATAATATATAATATAATATATATCTAATATATAGTTTTTGATATATAATATATCATATGAAGGATGGAGAAATGGGAGGGAGAAAGGGGTTGGAGAAATTAAGAGAGAGAAAGGGGAGGGAAAAGTTAAAAATCAAAATTCTGCCAACATTTTTGAGTACCCAAAGATATCAGGTACAAGAAAATATCAAGTACCCGATTAGGCTCCATATTTCTTTGTGCACCAAACCTACATGGTCAACTATTGAAATGTCTCAAAAACATGTTTTTCCCCTATTTCTCTGAGTTCCAGACTTTGATCTTGTAGCTGATGACTTTTTTTTCACCCGAATTTGACGAAACAAAAAGGGTATCTTAAGGAGATTATTAGCTTTCTATCGATATAATTGCTGTCAAATTTTGAATTCGGTAAGTAATTATTAATTATTTTCTAATTGAGTCACCTCTAAAGTGCTGATTTATATAATGATTGAAAAAGGACTATAACTTTTAGACAGTATAACATTTTTGAAATCCAAAAAATGTGTCACATTCTATGCTTTGCCTACTATAAGGATTTTTTTTTTTTTTTGAATTCTGTAAAGTTTTGAATGAGTTAAGGTGGTTAGACACGAGAGTTTTTTTATTCTGAAAATGGTGTAGTAGAAAATTCATAATTAATTATTATTTTTGGAATAAAATTACAAAATCATATGCGTCACATTTGGGCATGAGTCTACTACTTATATATAAAATATTATCATTTGATTATGATTAAGGTGGTCAAACATAAACGTACTTCTTATTTTTTTCCAGAAATTTTTGTACCGCTACATTGAAATCTATACTTTTCACAAATCATACTACCTTTTTTTCAAAAATGCCTAGTAGTTTAGAAACTACATTCAATTTTCTACATATTCTATTGTTACAACTTTTTGATATTAGGTTGATAGCTAGTTGAAATTTTCACGTCAAGTTGACTAACCCTGATTTGCTGATTTTTCATTGCCACTTAAGGGCATAGTTTGGCCCCTAATGATCTTGCACATACCCTTATATAGATTGTCCTAGTCATGTTGGGTAGGGGAGGGGGAGATTATTTGACAGATTCAAAGGTCCTAATGCCCCACTACCCGGTAATAAGCGGGCAAGGGTGGGTCCAAACCTTTTGGTCATACCAAAAGGTTTGGAGATGGCAACTGCAGGATAGAGTGTGCCAGATGACATGATCAAGAGGGAGGTATATTCTATTATTGTGAGTATCAACACATAGGTTTAGGAGATGTTGACTAATAATTTGTGGAGATACATGTTGCGTTATCATTCCAACATTCCTCCATCTGCATAGGATGCATCCTCCAGTGGTGATCCATATGATATAGCAGACATACCATCTCCCCTAGAGGTTACAACTTTATCAGATGTGGACCATTTGCATTGTATGGGTGCATTATTATCTAGTGACCTACATTGTGCATATTAGGCTTTATAGATAGTTAGTGGAGTTCCACTCAGGGAGGTTCCAACATTTTTAACTTCATTCTTACTAGATCTACTGGATCATGTTCTCAAGGTGCACAGGGATGTGAGGATATTCCTGCACCACCTACAACTCCTCAATAGACTACATCACCTACAACTCCTCAGCATAATGCACCATCTACAGCTCCTTAACAAACTGTAGTTGATGAGGATGCACCTCCCCAGGTCATTCAGGCCACTTCATCATGTGCAACATGTAAATTTTTTACCACATTACTTATAGATGATTTGATTGATCCTACATAGGTTTTTTTACATGACTTAGATTTGAGTGGTGTAGTGAGATCATTAGAGGCTATTATGGTATATATTTAAATTTAAATTTTGATTTTATTTCAAAAACTTACACATATATCTATTCAAGTATATAAATAATTTAAATTTGAATTTTGATTAATATATATTATATATATGTGTACTCTAGGATGTTCTCGACGAGAGGGCACCATATGGAGATTTATAGACTCCGGGCGATCCTCTACATCATAAAACAGAGGTAAATTTAAATGTTTTTTCAAAAATAATTTTCTATGATCCTAAGTATTTAATTTATTATACATGTATGTATGCGTGACACATTTATTTTATTGTACATAGAGATTAGGAGGAGGTGCACCACTATGAGGTCATGGATCAGGAAATGGCCCTAGTTTTTTTTTTTTGGTAAAAGGCCGGAGCCAAAATTCTATTAATCTTGTAGTTAATAATACATGCCACCTCACTCAGTGCAGGTGCTAGTAGGAAAGAGTAAGGCCAAGAAAACCTCTAGTTGTGCCTAGGACTAGGGTCTAGAATTTAATACATAAAGATCAGGAGGGCATTTCCTCCAATGTTGAAATTCATTGAGTGGATGAGATTGATCTGTCTATTTCAATCTAATTACAAATTCATGAGATATATATTTAAAGGAAGATGATCTGGTCTTATGTTTGTCCTATCCTTTGGGTTAAGGAATTCTCCTCCCAATTCTCTTACCTTTTAAGACGATCTTATCTTCATACATTATTTCCCCTGGGCATAAAATCCTTGAACAAACCTGAAATTTGTTACTTCCTAGCCAAGATCATTGTTAGTGTTCTTAAAGTATAAATCCTTATCAAATCAATCCTATCCAAAAACTTCGTGCTATTGAGAAGATGATGCTTGTATATGAGGCTCCTTTTTAAAGTAATGCTTTAAAAGAAAAATACTTGTGCCTGTAACTTCCATCTATGAGCATGATGTAGGCTTAGTTAATTTGATCCTGAATAATAACATGAAGAACTAACAAGACTACTTTATGGATAACTACTTATATTGATCTATTATTCTATATGTTATAAGAAACTTGGATTGGGTTAATCCTATGCATTCTTTGTTGTGAAACCTTCATTGTCTTTGTTGAAACTAAAATTTTTGAACACTAATTTATTCTGAAAATCCTTGGAGGATATGTCCCAGAGATGGTAATGGGACAATCTGACAGTTTCCTTATCTTTCTTTTATTGCCTTATAATGGGACAATTGGAAAGCGTGATATAATTATCCATTTACTAACTAATTTCTTATATAGAGAAGTTAAACAATGTATTTATTTGGAGCTTGCCAAAAGACCCTCATATTATCCAGGAAAGTACCTAGATTTCCTTTCCTTTAAGTAGCTTCTTATAAGGAATTCCAGAACTTGACACTTAACCTGTAGTTATTTTCAAGGTACAAGCATATCTTACCATCTAAACCGAGAGCCCTGCTACCCTTTTTTCAAGGACTCAATCATATCTAGCCATAAGACCATTTATTCTAATAAACTATTTTCTTGTGAAATTTTTGAATTAAGTAACTTCTACTAACCAAACATAAGAAGAAGTATTTCCTAATGATAGTATAATCTTAAACAAAGGAAAGCAAGAGTAAATAGTGTAATCCCATAGCTTAATTCTCAACGGTATACACAAGAAACCAAGGAGTCTCAGAATGAACTTGATAGGTGAATAATGTTACTTATACTAGCTTGTTGTGAGAGTAACAGATAAAAATCTACACCTATGAGTATGTATAAATGTGTGTGTGTGTGTGTGTGTATATTTGAATATATATATATATTTATATATACAAAATTATGTATATAAATATATATATATATATATATATATATATATATATATATATATATATATATATATATATATATATATATATATATATACACACACACATATATAGATATATATATTCATATATATATATATATATATATAGATATGTATGAATGTATATATGTGTGTGTGTGTGTGTGTGTGTGTGTGTGTATCTATATATATATATAGACATATAGATATACATCCTCTTCGATGTATACATACTCATAGATATTAAAGTAATGTTTACAAAAGCTTGAATTGTGCTGCTACTCTAATAATCCATGAACTATTGCCTATTGCAACCAGATTGAACCAAAATCTTGTAGATGTTGCAATCCATTAAATAGCATTAATATAAAGCTTTGGTTATAGTAAAAGAAAGTTCCTTCAAAGAGCTGTGAAAGAGTTTACCCTTCAGGGTGTTTTTGAAGAGCTAGAGGAGGCTGAGGAATCTCTATTCTCCTTAACCAATTTGATTCTAATTCCATCATCTAAGAAGAAATCATTCATCCAACTTCCAGTAGGTGGGGGTCTGACATGGGTAAAAAATAGCAGGAAGTCCAGATTCCTCCTAATAGAGGGGGTTTCTACTATGAACCTATCCCAATCCTCCACTTCCAGAATAGGGAAACTAGGTACATTATTATGGTTAATGATTCTTCTATCATAGTCTTTAGGCATTGGGATGGACAAGTCCAAGCGTATACTATTAAGAGCTTTGTCAAAAGATCATCATGGGATAGTACCCTGAGAGGCCTCCTCTAGGATTCTAAAGAAGGTGTTGGGGAGTAGTTAGGGGTGGGTTTGATTTGTAGGTAGCATCCTTGTCTGCCCCTAAGTTAGCCAATTCATCAACCCTTTTGTTCCCTTCTCTATAAATGTGATTGATGGAGACTTCCTTGAAGGTTCCACAAAGGGTTAGCGCTTGTGATAGAAGTGAATTCAGTCTCCAATTGAGAATTGTCCCTTTCCTCAATGCATTGATTATTATTGTTGAATCCCCTTCTATTTCTAGGAATAGTAGTCCCATGGAAGTGCATTTATTAAGACCTTGGACCAATGTGAAGAGTTCTGCCCAATTATTGGACTCTACCCCTATGGGCTTAGCTATAGAAGCAATTTCCATTCCATCCTCATTATGAATGTTGCATCCAATCCCTGCTATCCCTAGGTTGCTTCTCGATGCACCATCAAAGTTTAGTTTAAACCAACCCTCTCTTGGTGGTTTCCAAATGCACTCAGATCTTTTGGATGCCATGATATTATTACCCAAACCTATAAAAGGTGGAAGAGAGAGACCTATCCATTTTCCACACATTTTCCCATCCCAGTGGCTCATATGAAAATTTGTGTCCTGACTCTTAGAGATTCTACTGTTTGAATTTTCTATGATGCTAGCTTCAATCTTGTTGCAAGGTTGTTTCCATTCTAATTTTTCATCTTTAAATATCCTTCTATTGTGTTCTTTCCATAGTTCCCAAATCAGAATTGATGGGGAGGAGATCCAAAGGTTCACATAAATGCTATCTTTCTTGAGGGTTGGCCATGCTTGTAGCATTTCTAGGAGAGAATAAGGAAAGGCAGATGACCAACCCAAGTTACTTACTAACCATTCCCAATAATTATTTGCATAGGGGCATTTGAGAAATAGATGATCTACATCTTCTTCACTTTTTTAGAGGACACACCTACTAGGACTAGAGAAGCCCAGCTTCTTAAATCTATTTGCTCTTAAAATTTTGTAATTGAGGGAAAGCCAGGTGCAAAATCCTACTTTAGGGAGGCATTTTTTCTTCCAAAAAAGGTTAATAGGTATAGCTATTTTGGGGCGATTATAGTTTTGAGAGATAAGATTGTACCCATCTTTGGTGTTATATTCCCCATTTTTTGAGCCATCCCAAACTAGTGAATCCTCAAAAGTTCTTAAAACAAGTTTACGTTTATTAAGAATTTCAGTAATCATTACTTCATCTATTGTTGAAATGCCCCAACTTTTAATGGATTTCCATTCCCATTTCATTCCATTAGCAATAATATAGTCCTTGAGATGTATGCCTATCTTTTCTTTGAGGGAGTTTATGAGGTCAAAGTTATCCAAAGATTTGGATAGGGCCTCATAACCACCCAAAGAATCATCCCAAAAGAGAATATTCTCCCATGATCTAGGGTTCCAAGTGAGTTTTTCTTTAATTATATATCTACATTCCATCATAAAATTCCAAATTTTAGATCCTTTGGGAGGGGATGCTTCTCTAACAATGCTTGAGGGGTCTTTGTCTTGTAGATATTTGTAAATGAGGATTTTGGCCCATTTAGCCTCTGGGTTTCTGTATAACCTCCAAATCAACTTAGCACATAAGGCCTTTCCTTGATCCTCCAAATTTTTGAGACCTATACATCCCTCACTTTTGGGTTTACATATATTTTCCCATGATATAAGGGGAATTTTTCTTTTTTCATTTCCCCCTTGCCATAGGAAAGTTCTTAGGTGTTTGATGATTTCCATTTTCTTATTGGAAGGAAGGTGAATGTAGGATAATTGATATGTTGGCATGGCTGACAGAACGGATCTTACCATAGTTACTCTTCCTATGGAAGAGAGCCATCTACCTTTCCATGAACTCATCTTGCCCTTGATTTTGTTGATGATAGGATCCCAAATATTTGTCGCTCTCTGATCTTTTACTAGAGGAAGGCCTAGGTATTTTCATGGGAGCATACCTTGTTTAAAATTAAGAATCTTACATATGTCCCTCTCAGTGTCTTTTTCTTTATTAAAGAAAAAGATTTCTGACTTGTTCAGGTTGATTTCTTGTCCCAAGGCCTTTGTATAAGTTTCCAAAATCCTTTCAAAGACTATTGCCTCCTTCTTGCTGCTGGATTCGTAAAGTAATGTGTCATCTACAAAATTTTGGTGTGTAGTAGGATCCAATTGACTTGTTATGGTTATTCCATCTATATTACCCTTTTCATGTTCACTAGTTATAGTTCTACCCAAAGCTTCAGCCATAATGATGAACAAAAACAGGGATATAGGATCACCTTGTCTTAAACCTCTAGAGATGTTGAAGAAAACTTCTAGGGTCCCATTTACAAGAACAAAGACCATAGGGGTGGAGATGCATTCAAAGATAAGATTGATCCAACTTGTAGAAAATCCGAAGGCTTCTAGACTTTTGCATAGGAATCTCCAGTCAACCTTATCGTATGCTTTCTTAATATCTAGCTTAATGAACATGCTAGGATTTTTGTTTTTTTGGACCGAATGGATTGCTTCTTGAGTAATTATGACCCCATCGAAGATGGATCTTCCTGGCACAAAACCTATCTATTCCTCGCTAATGATAAGTGGGAGGAGTTTTTGTAATCTAAGTGAGAGTGCCTTAGTTAGGAGTTTGTATAATGTATTACATAGTGCTATGGGTCTAAAGTCATTAAGGTTTGAGGGTTTGTCTTTTTGGGGGATAAGGGAAATAAAAGTGTTGTTTACTTCCTTAAGTATTTTACCAGAATTCCTCACCCCTTCTACAGCTTCCATTACTTCCTTACCTACAAAGTGCCAGCATTTCTAAAAGAAAATGGCAGAGAAGTCATCTGGTCCTGGTGATTTATCCGGGTTCATGAGCATGAGGGTATTTTTAACTTCTTCTACTATGAATTTGTCAATTAGTGCTTTGTTATGGTGTTTGCTAATAACTTTTGGTATATTTTTAAGCATTTCCATTTGGCTAAGTTGGAGCTCTCCCTATTATTCAAGATTTGATTGAAGAAATTAACTACCTCCATGGCTATGTCTTTTGGATCATTTATAGTGTCTCCTACCTTGTTGGTTATGCTTGATATTCTATTCAGATTCCATCTTTGTTTCATGCTATTGTGAAAGAATTTTGTGTTCCTATCCCTTGCTTCTAGCCAAGTCTCCCTAGATTTTTGTTTCCAAAATAATTCTTCTCTTGCTAATACTTCTTCATATTATTTAAGAAGGTTCTTCTCTTTTAGGTACAATTCTTCATCCATTCCTTTCTGAATAACTTGCGAGTTAACCTCATTCATTTCTTTTTCTAAGTTTAGTTTGGTCTCAAATATGTTACCAAACTTAGTTGAATTCCATTCCAATAATTTTCTTTTAATCCATTTTAGTTTGTTTACTACTATGTACATTTTAGACCCTGTGAAGCTAGGCTCCGACCACCAAGTTTCCAAAAGATTCAGAATGTCTAGGTCTCTAATCCATGCCTGTTCAAACTTAAAGGAGCACTTCTTAGGTTTTGTGTGTACACACTAAAATGGTGCACTTCTATGGATCATTACATTCAAGGAAACTCAAGAATGAGCCCTCAAAAATTGATCCATAGCTCCCTAGGCATGGAGTGCAAGGGTTTTAAGAATGCTCTCAACTAGAGCTATTTAGCCTATAACCTTGCTAGTAAACCATGCAATGGGAGATTAAATGAAGACAAGGGAAAGAATGCCAATATCCTCAAGAATCAAGAATGGAAATGCAATGCAATGCTATGCTAGAAATGGAAATGCAAGCTAAGCTATGAAAGGAAATATGCAAGTATTACAAAGCCTCCTAGTTAAACTAGATGAATTAATCTAAAGCATAAAGAAAATGTAAGCTAAGAATGAAGCTACTATGCAAGAAATGAAACTATGAAAGCATGTAAATGTGATGCAAAAATGGTCTCCAAAGATTGAATGCAAGAATGTCTTCAAAGAGCTCCAAATGACCTAGAAAACCTGCAGCATAACATTAGCATAAAAAGTTGGGGATCTAGAATGAAGAAGAGAGCTCTCCTTTTATAAGAAATGAGAAGGAATGGACCATGGAGATTAAGAGGAAAAAGATTTAATCAATGGTGGAGCTTGAAAGAGGAGCAATCCATGTGCACAAATATCCTCCAATGAGAAAATAAGAGTTGACTTTTGTGTCCATATGAGACAAAAAGTGTTTTTTCCCTTTTTATAAAATAAGAATAATGCTTTATTTGTGCAACTTAGGATAAGAGGAAAAGTGGGCACTTTTTATTTATTAAAAGGGGAGGAAATATTCCTTTTAATAAATAAAGACTTAGGGTAAGATGGTTAACCCAAAGAAAATAATCGAATAAATGACAAAGCTAGGATCTGATCAAGAACAAGCAATTGATGATTTAGCAAAAGGGGCTAATAGTCTAGGTGACCATTTTTGGGTGTATACATTAGCCCCTCTTTGACTAATGTGTGATCAATCTAGGAACACATGCAATCAAAGAATGAAGTTGAAATGTGAGATCAATTTGGGATCACAAAATAACTCAGATCAGCCAAGAAGGCAAGCAGATAGCCAAAAAGGCAAGTAGATAGCGATCTGACTCCAAAGAATGAAGTGTAGAGAGATAGCAAATCCTACATGATCAGCCTGGTAGTGACAGTACTGAACACTTAGGAAAGAGATAGCCAATAAGATATGATGTGTTTTCCCCCTTGGGATCGAAAGAAAAATCAAGTAGAGGGAATGCAGAAGCAAGAGAAACATGATCAAATCACTAGAAATCATAATCGAAGATGAAGAGAATAGAATAACCATCAAGCAATAAAGATATGCCCCACACATGGGACATGAGGCATGAACCGATCGGTCCCTCAACCTGTAAACACCACGGAGGGGGGGATTTGAACTTGGGATTTGAAATTGAATGAAAGACTGGAAGTTGAGAGAGATGGGGATGAAGAGGTGAAGAATGCCCCAGCGAAAATCAAAGGATTAGGCCTCAAAAGGTCAACCAACTGCGTGGAAGAAGGAGAAAGGAAAATTTGGGTGATCAAGGTGAACTCAAATTTTGGTTTCGATCCCGAAATGAAAGGAAGATGATGTGATATGAAAGACAAGAAGTGAAAGACATGATCAGGAAGAAGCAAAAGGTGAGTGTAGTTTGATTAACAAGTCCATGAAAGAGGAAAGGAGAGCTCTCTCCATATGCAAGATGAAAAACTAACTAACATGAACTTAAGAATGCAAGCTAAATGAAAAGTGGTTTACTTGCAAGGTCATGAAGCCAATATACATCTAATAATCATCATCGAGCATTAGGTAGCACCGTAAGATCATACAATGCACACTAGCATAACTATGTGGATATGAATATGATCTTTATCAGATAGAAATGTGGAAATCTCACCTAGGCATCAAAGACATATAGGTCAAGATGACTAATGCAGTGAGATTAACTAAGTTTGATATAGCAAGATTATGCTCGCATCGAGACATAAGAAAGTCAAGATGACTATAAGCATGCACTCATGAAATAGTCAAGGATAATACCTTGTAGATCCCAATGTCAAGTGAAACAAGCATACATGCTTAATGACAGTAAGGACCAACAAAATATACCCATAGGTAGAAAGCAAATAAAACATGTCCTCATTCCCTCAGTCTTCTAGCTATGCATCATCAAAAATAATCATAGGGGGAGAACACTCAAAAAAGAAATCATCATAGATAGCACGCAAAGAAATAAAGTCAAACAAATCTCAGCGATTCAAGTGTGTGTGTGGGTCATAGAGTCAAACTTTGAGTATCGCATCTGCCAGTGAGAAATATTGCATCATCTAGACTGTGGGTAGGACATCTGATAAGTGTTAAGAAACACTCGACACTAGGGTAGTGTTGAAAAACACAATTGGGGTGGTGTTGAAAAACACTATTTGTGAGGTGCCTAAGAAACCCAAACGCACAAAGAGACCCAAGATAAGCTTAAACAACATATGCCCCCTAGACTAAGACAAGAGTCAATTCCAGGCTAGGAGAGGCTAAGCGAGAAGTGGAGCAAAGGAGCGCCACACAAGACTGATAGACATAGGTGTAGAGGGTCTCAAGTAGCGCCTGTTTTCAAGTTTTCACCACTTGATAGATTTATTGCAAAAAAAAATTTCAGGACTTTTTATAATTTTTTATTTTGTATTTTTGCTACCAAGGTGCCTGTTTCCAAGTTTTCACCAAGGCACTTTTTCTATTTTTTTTAATTTTTTCAATTAAAAAAAATATGTTCTAGACATAGAGGCCTTAGCCATATCATCAATAGATATACATTCTTCTCCCCAAAGAAGTGAGGTAGCAGGAAGATCATCTCCCATTTGACCCATAGTGTGCAGTGGTGACTCATCTGTATTTGTGTCTAAATTACTGAGCAGGGGAGTATTTCTAGAATGATCAAGGAGGGAAAATCTACCCTCATCTTCTCTATAAATCCACTCTTGGACAGCTTGGTCTTCTCTTTCTACTTCTAAAGGAATAGATGAAGGAACAAAAGTATCAAAGATCATCATAGCAGAAGTGGAAGGCTTCATCTAATCAGAAGGTTTCCCATATGACCTAGGAGAAACAGGTATAGAAGCAAAGAAATAGGTATAGAAGCTCACGGTGGGTGCCAAAAATGTACACACTAAAATGGTGCACTTCTATGGATCATTACATGCAAGGAAACTCAACAATGAGCCCTCACAAATCGATCCATAGCTCCCTAGGCATGGAGTGCAAGGGTTTTAAGAATGCTCTCAGCTAGAGCTATTTAGCCTATAACCTTGCTAGTAAACCATGCAATGGGAGATTCAATGAAGACAAGGGCAAGAATGCCAATATCCTTAAGAATCAAGAATGGAAATGCAATGTAATGCTATGCTAGAAATGGAAATGCAAGCTAAGCTATGAAAGGAAATATGCAAGTATTACAAAGCCTCCTAGTTAAACTAGATGAATTAATCTAAAGCATAAAGGAAATCTAAGCTAAGAATGAAGCTACTATGCAAGAAATGAAACTATGAAAGCATGTAAATGTGATGCAACAATGGTCTCCAAATCTTGAATGCAAGAATTTCTTCAAAGAGCTCCAAATGACCTAGAAAACCTGCAGCATAACATTAGCATAAAAAGTTGGGGATCTAGAATGAAGAAGAGAGCTCTCCTTTTATAAGAAATGAGAAGGAATGGACCATGGAGATTAAGAGGCAAAAGATTTAATCAACAGTGGAGCTTGAAAGAGGAGCAATCCATGTGCACAAATATCCTCCAATGAGAAAATAAGAGTTGACTTTTGTGTCCATATAAGACAAAAAGTGTTTTTTCCCTTTTTATAAAATAAGAATAATGCTTTATTTGTGCAACTTAGGATAAGAGGAAAAGTGGGGGCTTTTTATTTATTAAAAGGGGAGGAAATATTCCTTTTAATAAATAAATACTTAGGGTAAGATGGTTAACCCAAAGAAAATAATTGAATAAATGACAAAGCTAGGATTTGATCAAGAACAAGCAATTGATGATTTAGCAAAAGGGGCTAATAGTCTAGGTGACCATTTTTGGGTGTATACATTGTGTACATTAGAATGTTGAGAAGTATTAGGTAGTGGTCTGATCTTGAAACCATTAGAATCTTTTCTTCAAGGGAGAACTCATGTTTAGTCATGCTACCCTTAAGAAAGAATCTATCTAACTTTTCTGAGATATTGCAAAATCATTTTCTCCTATTGTTCCATGTGAAGGAGTTGTCTTCTGTTGGAATTTATAAGAGAGAATTCCTCTCCTTCCATAGGTTAAAGTCTTTGGTAGCTACTGGTAGAGCTTTTTCTCCCCCCTTTTTCTCTGAGATTTTAGAGATTACATTGAAATCTCCTCCTAAAAAACATAAATCATCATTCTTAAGACTGATGAAGGATTCAATTTCCTGCCAAACTAAGAGTTTCTCCTTGTTTTGTATTGGGCCATATATGTTGATAAGATTAAAGGTTAGGTTATTCCTGAAATCCTTGACTAGTCCGTCCATCCAATATCACCTCTTTTCTAGAATGTCAATTGCTATGTGTCTAGGATTCCAAATGATGGCTAGGCCTCTCGAGGCTCCTAAAGCATCTGATGCCTCAATTAATCTAAATCCTATATTTTTAAAAAAATTATCCATTTCTATATTATCCAGTTTGGTTTCTTGTATTAGCATTATATCTGGGTTATGGATCTTAATGCAACATTTAATTATGCACTTCTTATTAGGGGCATTCAATTCCATGAAAGGAGGTTCATGGCACCATGGGAAGGTTCTTCCCCTTCCCTACATTTAGAATTGAAGTTATTTTCACCTGACCCTTTGCCTCTCCCAGTGAATCTCTTAACTCTACATTGGGTTTCCTACCCATTTTTTTTGGAACTTTTGCACAATCTAGGGAGTTCCTACCTTCGTTAAGGAAAGCTATTCCTAGAGTTTCTTGATCCTTAATTTCCTTATCTTTGAGCTCTATCAACAATTCTTCTACAGAACCTCCTGTAATTTCAATACCTGAATTGATACCCTCGATAAGTAGTTTTTTTTGAAGTAACAATTCCTCTTCATCCAAGGTTTCATCCAAGAGCTGATCCATAAGTTCATCTATTAAGGTTTCTCCTATATAATCTACTATTGTATTTACTTCCTCCTAGACTTTGTTGAAATTTGAAGAGGTATTTTCCTTAAAGGGGGGTTCTCCTGTCTGACTTTTTTCCATGAGGTTTCCAGTTGTCTTTGTTGTAGGGCCAGATTCTTCTACCTCACTCTAGAGGTCTTTCATTAATGAAGATGTGTGCTTGGTTTCTAGGAATGACAATCTGATGTGCTCAACAAAATTAGGGAAAGGGGATAAGGCTTGGGGCAAAGTTAATGAGGTCTCGGGAGAAGAGAAACCTGAAACATTATTTCTTACAGGCTGATTAGTTGATTCCAAGGCTTGTTGAGTTATGAGTATTTGATTGGGGATCATTTGGCTAGTTGGGGGGGCCTTGGTCCTGGGAGAGAGGAGGGTTCCAATCATGATTTCTAGAGCTTTATCTATTAGAGAATCCAGATAAAAGCCCCCTAAGTCTTTATTGAAGGAGATAAGGGGATTGGGATCTTGAGAGGAAAGGAAGGTTGGCTAGGTCCCTAATTTCTTTTTCTCCTTAGATTTAGTTTTAGTATAGGGGGAGGATATGCTGTTGTGAAGTTCCAACATTTCTCCTTCTTCTAAAGATGACTCCCTTGGAAGGGGATTATTTTCTAATGCCATATTCTTTATAGTTGAATCTGAGATTGGTTTAGAGATTTTGCTAGAGTTTTGGTTCTTAGTTTTAGTGGGAGGCTTGATTGTTTCAAAGCACTCTCGATCTCCGTCCTCCTCTACAAAGTCCCCATCTATAATCTTGCGAAAAAAGTGGGCTTCCCCACTTTCGCAGTTAATCACCAGGGAGAAATTTAAAGGATCATTGAGATCCAATTCAACTATGATAATTTTTTTAGCATAATTTTTATCTAAATCTATAAACCCAACAAATTTTCCCAAATAATTCCCAATAGCTCTGAGCGAATCTGTATCTAAAAGTTCAATAGGAAGATTATTAAGTTTAATAGCTTTCTCTACCATAAAAATTTTTAATTTATGGGGATTAAAGAAGGGAGACCAATCCTAGATGTGGAAGCCTATGTTCCTAAATTTAGGGAGACCATCTATCATTAGTTTTTCTTTCAGAGATGTATTGATGTATTCTACATACAGAAAATTATCTAAAAGGATTGTAATACATACCTTGGAATCCAGTTTTTTTTAATCCACTTTGCTATTGTTTTCGGGGATGCCCCAATGCCTGACCATCTGCATAAAAAACCATACTTTGCACACAACCTCTGAATATTGTTAGTCATATTGTTTTTGATAACCATCTTCTTCTAAATTAAAGTTTTTGCTAGAGATTCTTCTTTGTTAAAATTAGAAAGTCTCCTATGAGGAGGAGAGTAAACTTTATCTAAGGACGGAGTAGGCCGAGGGTTACCTATAGAAGTTCTTCTATGAGAGGGAGAATATACCGTATTGGAGGGTTGATGATGTGGGGGAGAATAGATGCCCTACTTCTAGATGTTGTTGTTGTGTTGTAGCTGCTCCTCTAGTTTTTGCTCGTGTTTCCTTCATGAAAGTGACCTAGGAAAAACCTTTGGGAAGGAAGTTTTCATAAGATCATATCTCTTGCTCAGGGCCATTTCCTGTTGAATGTTAGTTACCTACCCACGCCGATGTGGGGGGAATAAACACTAGGGTTTTGGTAGGGTTCCAGAGTTTTTAACAGATCAAATTTATTTCTCAAAGATAAGGGCTTAGATGAAGAAATGAGAGGTAATGAAACCTTCTTGCAGCAATTTAGAGATTGAACCTCCTGCCAACCATGATTCTCCAGCTTAGAATTGTTTCTTCTATGCTCTTTCCTTGGACAACATTGTTCTCCATGCATTCCTCCTTTACTTGCAGTAGGCCGAGTGTCATTGGAACAGTTCACTGAGAGATCCCAGGAATGAGGAGCCCCTTGTGTCCAAGGGGGTAAATTGTAAGCTTGCAGAGGTCAATAGTCTGGGAAGAAAAGTTTTTTTTCATATCTGGTTTTTGAGAAAAAATGGAATTGAAAATCCAAAAGTCAATACTGAAAAACGGAGGCATGTTGCGAAATATCCGAGTGAAAAAGCGAAGCTTTATCTCAAAAAAATTAGGACATGGCCCTAGTTAAGCAACCATGTTATTTTAGATATTTCATGTGACATCTCATATATACATGTTATTTCAGACATATATGTTCAATTTATTTCATAATTTAGACATTTCATATATACATGTTTATTTTAGTCATTTCATATATGTACATGTTATATGGTTGTGTTATTTCATATTTTATATATTACATATATACATGTTCATTTTAGTCATTTCATATATGTACATTTTTTATATGTTTGTGTGTTATTTCATATTTTAGACTTATTTTTATACATGTTATTTCATATTTTATACATTACATATATACATGTTCATTTTAGTCATTTCATATATGTACATGTGTTATATGTTCGTGTGTTATTTCATATTTTAGACTTATTTTTATACATGTTATGTATACATTATGTTATGCCATGTACTAATTTTATGAACATTTTTCATTCATGTAAACTAACCATGTCATATATATATATATATATATATATATATATATATATATATATATATATATATATATATATATATATATATATATATATATATATATATATATATATATATATATATATATATATATATATATATATATATATATATATATATATATATAACTAATGATATATATATTTTTCATTTAGGGTATGTGCAGGATCATGGTATGCCAACCTGATTGAAAAACAACTATAACTTTCAAATAGTATAACATTTTTGAAATTTGAAACATGCATCAAATTCTATGCTTTGCCTACTACATGAAGAAATTTTCTTTTTTCAATTTGATGAAGTTTAGACTAAGTTAAGTTAGTCAGACACAAGAGCTTTTATATTCTGGAAAATTTGTAGTAGAAAATTCATAATAAATTATATATTTGGAAATAAATTATAAATAAATATGTGTCACATCTAGACATGAGTCTACTAGTTATATCTAGAATCTTGTAAAAAAATGTTGTCATTTGATTGTGTTTAAGGTGGTCAGACATACACCTACTTCTTATCTTTTTCCTGAAATTTTTATACTATTGATTGACTGATTGGAAAATAGCTATAACATTCAAATGGTGTAACATATTTGAAATCTAAAATATGTGTCACATTATATTCTTTTCCTAATACAAGAAAAAAATAAAAACAAAAAATTTAATTTGATGAAGTTTAGAGAAAGTTAAGGTGGTCAGACATGACAGTTTTTATATTCTCAAAAATTTATAGTAGAAAAATCATAATTAATTATTTACTTGGAAAAAAATCACAAAAAAATATGCATCGCATTCAAACATGAGTCTAATGCTTATATCTAGAATCTTGTAAAAATATTATCTTTTGATTATGTTTAAGGTGGTCAGACATACACCTACTTCTTATCTTTTTCCTGATGTTTTTATACTATTGCATTGAAATTTGAAATTTTCACCATATAGAATAATTTATTTTCAAAAAAGGGCTAGCATCTTAGAAACTACATTCAATTTTCTACAAATTCTCTTCTTACATATTTTTTATATAAGATTTATAAGTTGTTCAAAATTTTACATCAACTTTCCTAACCCCGATTTTCTAAATTTTTATTGCCAATTAAGGGCCTAGTTTGGCATACTGTGATCCTACACATACCCTTCATGTAAACTAATTTGTCATAACTATTACACATGTACAAACTTTAAAATACAATTAAGTAATCTAACTAATGTCATGTAAGTAAAAAATAATTAAATAAGTAACTAACTAATGTCTTAAGGGGAGGTAATGCATCAAAACATATGCACATAAAATATATATTAAAACTATTGAACCCTCAAAGTATATACACATGTACAAAATTTAAAATACAATTAAGTAATCTAACTAATTTCATGTAAGTAAAAATAAATTAAATAAGTAACTAACTAATGTCTTAAGGGGAGGTATTAACGGGAGGTAATGCATCACAACATATGCACATAAAATATATATTAAAACTATTAAACCCTCTAAGTATATACACATGTACAAACTAAAAAATAATTAATTAAGTAACTAACTAACAATTACCAAGCATATATATATATATATATATATATATATATATATATATATATATATATATATATATATATATATATATATATATATATATATATATATATATATATATATATATATATATATATATATATATATATATATATATATATATATATATATATATATATATATATATCAAAACATACATGTAGTTAGACATACATAGAAACATATATCCAATATCGAATGCATTAAATAAGAGTTCAAATATGAAAGTATGAGAGCTACAAAAAGAAGTTTATCCTAAAGCTCCTGATACTTATAGTTTGGATCCTCTCTATCTTTTATTATCTCCAAATGTTTTTCATAATCTTCAATAGACAACCTCCACTTTTGGTTGCCACATCCTCTTTTTTGCAATGTCTCAAATTGCAACTTTGTTTCTATAACCAAGTGACTATAATGTAGAACTTTCTGGCCACACATATATTCAATATATTGAACACCATTTTTGTTGATCTTTATTTGTTGATAATAGGTTCATTCAATAACAACTGAACCAATTGGATATGTAATACCTCTCCTATGGTGATACTTAGAATTTGTTGATTTGGACATTTTTATTATGATGGTCAGAACTATACATTTACATTTATGTTCAGTGGATGATGGTATGATGGATGTGCTCATTTATGGTTATTATTTATATGCTTATGAGATTAGAAAACCATCTATTTTTATATGTTTTATGGATCTAACCCAAGGATTTGAATCTAACCATTATCATGATGTTTTATGTTTCATGGACATGTGTCTGATGTGTTTTCATGACTTAGGACGAAGTCGTAGTTACTCACTTAGTTGAGGTCCACACGATGTATCGATCCTGGTCATCTGCTTGCATATATCTGATTTTTATATCCATATGTATATGTATCTCTTCTTGGTGATGCAGGATTGTAGGTACTGGGTATCATCTCCACCTGGCTTCACAGGTCTGAGTGATCCCTCAAAATCCTTGATCGTTGTTGTTGTACGGAGATATCACCAGGTTCCACAGGAAGAAACTTCACCTTTGATCCTTTTATCCTTAGGTGGGAAGTACCGAGTCAGTCCCTTGTGTGAATGTATTAGGTGATCTCTCAGTTTATTGGTTTTGTGGATCTTGTAGTTAGCTTCTTGTCTTTTGTAGTCATTGAGAATGAATTTTTGAGTATAGTAGTTCTAGTTGTCTTTATAGTATGTTCAATTTTATTAGTAGATTATGGAAGTGAATTATTGTTCATTTGAGGATATGATTTAGTAATCTATCTTTATTATTAGCTACTTATGTATTAGCATATCTAGTTAGGATCGAGTTAGCATGTGATTAAATCATGTGATTTTAATATCTATAATAATGAATAATTTTATGGTATTATTTTATAATACTCATAATGACAAAAGGGTCTATAGTAATAAAAGTTTTAATAATAATGGTATGTTTCATATTATATATCGCTATTAGATTTTGTAAAGAAAATGGATTAGAAAATAATACATTTTATAATAATAATATTATGTTTGCAATAATATTTGTAATAAAAATAATATATGTACACATAGGCATATGGGTGCACAGATATGCATATGCACACATATATTTATATAATTGGTGAGTAAGTAATTATGGTGTTACATTAATAAATAACTAGATAAAGTTAATGGTACGGTAAATGTGTTATAAATAATAATTACTATTACCTTCCCTAAAGTAAAGGAAACATAAATTTGATTACGGTAATAGATAGGTATAGTTATATCTTTTCCAGAAAAGGCTTTAATAATATTATTTAAGCTTAACAATTAACGGATGGATGGTTGGGATGGTTGCACTAGTTGGATTACCCATGCAACCACCTCCTCCATTCTATATACAGGAAAGATTTCCTGTGTGAAGGGAGTTGGGGGTTTTGGGAGAGGAAATTTTATTTGAGGAGAGGCTTAAGTTTTAATAGGATATTTCTATAGTTTAGAGAAGACAGACTATTGATTTCTCTGAGAGGAGGTGAAAAGATTTGGAGCTTACCTACAGGAGGAATTTGAAGAAGAGCCTGGAGTTGATTGCCAGAGGAGTATTTTCTAGGAGGATATTTGCTCAAGGCTGGAAATTTTGCAGAGAGTCTCCAACCAAGGGATAGACGATTCTCCGTAGGACCCCAGGTAGGGTCTAACCTGGGAAGAATCTCCATTCTTCCCATGAGTATGATTGTGTATATGAATGATCTATTGCTCGATGAGATTATAATTGTTTACCTTTTGTTTGGAATCGGGAACTATATATATATATATATATGTTTTATTTTCTGTGTATTTGAAATGTGTTTGCGGAAAGTTATTTTATGAATGTTTGTATGTTCACTTTGGTGAAACCTCCCTAGGAGGGTAGAAGTGGTTTTGATCTTGTAGCATAGTGTATTATACTATGATTGGATGTATTATGAATGCTTCCAGATTTTAGAACTTCTGTTGCAACCTTACTGTTTCATGTCTATTTATGTGCCACCTTTCTTTTCCCAGACCTAGAATATATTTTTTAGATAGATAGGGAGGATTGATGGGCCGTTTCTAAAGGGAAACTAGGAGATCTCAAATGGGTCGTGCTCATATTAGGCAACCTTAGTCCCCATAATGCCTAGTTTTACTCGCAAGACAAAGTTGACAGTCATTTTCTGTAGTTCCTGTCGGTTTAGTGTGTCAACCGAGCTAGGTTGGTAGTGTGTTAACCGAGCTAGGTCGGTAATGTGTCAACTAAGCTAGGTTGGTAATGTGTCAACCGAGCTAGGTCGGTAGTGTGTTAACTGAGCTAGGTCGGTAATGTGTCAACCGAGCTAGGTAGATAATGTGTCAACCGAGCTAGGTCGGTAGTGTGTTAGTCGAGCTAGGTCAGAAATGTGTCAACTGAGCTAGGTCAATAGTGTGTTAACCGAGCCAAGGTGGTAATGAGTCAACCAAGCCAGGTTGGTAGTGTGCTAACCGAGCCAGGTCGGTTTAGTGTTAATCGAGGCAGGTCGGTAGTGTGTCAACCGAGAAAAAAAAAACTGTGTCAATTGACCAGTCCTATATAAATTGATAGAGCTAGTATAAACCGAGGAAAATAGGATTCAGATTCATAGGAGTTAAGATGCAAATTATAATTTTGAGATTTCTTAAAATTCAGACTTAGCCAAATTTTAGGCACAGGAGACTTTTTCCTAGATTTTTGGAATAAGCTATGGAATGTTGTTTCAATGCATGTGGGAAGTTTTATATTGTGTTTTGGCATATGAAACTTTGTGTAAACTATAAATATGTTCATTTCTTGATGTGTTGGAGTTATATGAAGTGTTTTTACTACATGTATGATGTAATTATGATATGTGGGTTAAGGGTAGAAAACCTAACGACACCTAGTGAGTGGCTCTTAGTGCAGGGCCGGGGCCCTAAGTGGCTAGAACTAGGATAACCGACTCAAGAGTTATTTAACAAGTGAAAACTTAATTAAACTTATGGGAATGGGTTAAAACATTAAAAAGATTAAATGTGCCTCGCCCATGCCATTAGTGCTAGTAAAGGCTATGGATGGGAGTGGGAGAAGGTACCTATGCATAGGTACGTCGATCGAATGGTGCTTGTCTATATGAAAGGCATTCGATCCCGCATGTGCCTACTTGGGGGCTGGGGCCAGAGTGGCTAGTACCAGGACAACCCAAGGAGTGAGGGCTATGCGATGACACTAGCTTAGGTTGTTGCTTAGAGTTTCTACCAAGCCTTAGAACCTTTTGGGAAAGATTTATACTTTGACTCTCTCTTCTTTTTCTATTTGGGAAAGGTTACCCAGCCCTAGGTTTGGCCTAGCTATTCCTTCTTTGTGGACCTTGGTGTTTATCTCCTAGCACGCGGGAGTGGGCCTTTTAGGTATCCACATGGTTGGGTGGTAAATATTTTTATCAAGGTATCTTTTGCGGATGCAGTGTTTGAAGATTCATGCTTGCTTATGTACTAGTTTTGAAGAATGAAGGCTTTGTACTTATGTTTCATGATGTAAAACTATTGTTACCTCCCAAGAGGAGATGAATGTATTGTAATCAGTAGTGTATTTCAAATTGATGTATTTGGAATGGGTAGACTTAGGAAAAAGGGAAAGGGTGAACTTTATGTATAAGATGTATATTGGAAAAGAAAAGGATTTGGTAACATTTCAAGTATGTTTCGTAGTATTGATTAAGCGAAAAAGGCTATTGAAGAACAAATGTATTATTTGCAATGTATCAAATGATTTAGATGATTCTATTTGTTTTAAAGGTTATATTATTCATAAAGAATACTTAGGAATATAGATGGTTTTAAATGGAAAGTTGAAATGAAAATACTTTGTATTCCTTAAAGATATGATGTAGTTTCTTTGAGAAGTAAATCTTGTTGTTAGTTTACTTAATGGATTTGAATGTATCATGCATTTAAATGAAAAGGGAACCTTGGAGGAGTCTAGGTTAAGTTTATGTTTTGTTTGCATAATTATTTTAAAAGTTCAAAATTTTTCATAAATCATTACTTAGGTTTTCTTTTACAAAGAGAATCTATGTTCTCTTCCCCGGTTCCCTTGTGGGGCATGACAGGATATGTCTGTCCATCATCATCTACACTTTTTTCTGGCAACTTGTATTTTGCTTTCATTCATCTTAATAGATAATAATCTACACTTTTTGCATTGTCAGGATCCACAACTACAACAAAAATATCACCTATACAAATGGATTATGTTAAAATTAAACATCACTTGCACAATAAATTAAAATTAAATAAAAGAACATGTATGTGCATGCACCTATGAAAACTAAATCAAAAACACGCTCATAGTCAGCTGAATATATAGGATCCTGAATGTTTATGTCAATGTCATCATCTTCATAAGGAGGCATTATGATTAACTTCTTCATATCCCATCATGAAACATATCCATTTGCAATATTCTCACATTGACTCATTGGATTGTCCTCACTACAGTGAGCACAAAAACATGATTTTTCTCTTACTTGAATCAAAAGAGGCTTGTGTTTTCCTGTACTCATCAATTGATGTAAACTTATAATACCAACAATTCTTTGACAATTGTAAGGATTAGATCGGTCTATATCTATTACAAATATAAAATGAAAGTTGCACATTTTTAGATCAACAATTATGATAAAATAGATGAACACATAATCAAATTTTAATTTAAAATTTTACAACAAAATATAAATTACCTTTCACTTCCCAAAAATAATGTTTATTTTATTTGTTCTCCCGAATAGAAAAAATGACTTTGACACCATTTGACAATTTTCTTTGAATTCTCTATCATGTTACATGTGCATTTCTGAATTATCAGTTTAAAGAAAATGGATCTAAGATAAAATTATATTATTTGAAATCTATCTATCTATCTATCTATCTATCTATATACTGAACACCATTTGTACCTGTAAGTTCACGTTGGTGAAGTGCACGCTTCACACACGTTCCTGCTCCATTGTGCTCTCCTTTTCCATTTCCACTTTCAAAGAAGTTCCACATAAACTTAACATTGCGTCTAGCATGTTGCATGGCTAGCCAATTAAAGGCTTTTGTAGATTTAAATTGTCTTGCAAAATTAAGTTGTGCATCCATACATACATATAATCATTTAATAATTTAACAAGTAATTAAATGATAATGAAAATTAATTAAAGTAGATACACTTACCTGGACAACCATCATACCAAATCTAGTGTCGTGAAGTCTTTATCCCACAATTCGCAATATCTTCAAAATACATTACAAAAAAATGAGCCACATAGCTCCTATCATGAACCTTATCATCGTTAATATAGAAATGAACCTCCTTGATGATAATGCATTCATTTGGATCAATAATTTCTACCTCATCCAAATCAAATTGTGCATGTCTATAGGTCACTTACACAAATATTGCAACCTGCTCAGAGTGATAATATTGAGCTTGAAGCTTCATTTGAGGGGAAAATGTATAGTTCTAAGAGAAATATACAATTGAACGAATACAACAAGGTGGAAAACAATCTTTGGAATCACAAAACTATTTAGCTTTCCATCGTGCACCATGACAATTTTGGATATCTGGATAAATTAGAGTACAAAATCTGATTATAAACTCTAGGTTGGGAAATTCACTCTCCTTCAATACATTTTTTTTGGAGTCATCTCCGGTCTTTATTCGATATGTCTCATATTCAAATATTTTCCACAAATCTAGTGTTGAAACATTAATATTCTCAATTTTCCATGGAAATTTATGCAAATCTCCACAATCATTGCATGCATTCTTTATACATTGTACTTTAAAATCATCCGAATCTTCTAATTTATCACATAAAATAGACTTCACAAACTGTGTCGTACTTCTAAGGATGACCATATTTGAATCAAGAACTACCATAACTTTTTAATATGATCGCAAGTATAGATGAAACTCAACATGATTTCGACAACAACAAGTTTCACGAACCTTAGTTATGCATACAAAGCAAGGGCACAACCTCTCAAACATTATTTGACATATTTTCACATCTAAAAATTCTTGCTTGAATTCTTCAAACAATTCACTTCATGTTGTGGGTATGTGCAGGGTCATGGTATGCCAAACTAGGCCCTTAAGTGGCAATGAAAATTCAGAAAATCAGGTTTAGGCAAGTTGACATAAAAATTTGAACAAGTTATAAATATTATATTAAAAATATGTAAGAAGAGAATCTATAAAAAATTGAATTTATTTTCTAAGATACTTGGCCTTTTTTGAAAAAAAATTATTCTTTATGTTGAAAATTTCAAATTTCAATGTAGTAGTACGAAAATTTTAGGAAAAAAATAATTAGGTGTATGTTTGACCACCTTAAACACAATCAAATGACAAGTTTTTTTTTACAAGATTATAGATATAAGTAGTAGACTCATGTCTGGATGTGACACATATTTTTTTATAATTTTTTTCCAATTAAATTATTAATTATTATTTTTCTTGTACAATTTTTCCAGAATACAAAAACTCTCATGTCTGACCACATTAACTTAGTCTAAACTTTATCAAATTGAATTTTTTATTTTTTTCTTGTAGTAGGAAAATCATAGAATGTGATACATATTTTGGAATTCAAAAATGTTATATAGTTTGAAAGTTATAGCTATTTTTCAATAAGTCTATCAATCAGGACTAGAAAGATAACAAGTAGGTGTATGTCTGACCACATTAAACAAAACCAAATGATAATATTTTTTATAAGATTCTAGATAAAAGTAGTAAACTCATGTTTGGATGTGATGTATATTTTTTTGTATTTTTTTTCCAAGTAAATAATTAATTATAATTTTTGTACTACAAATTTTTTCGAATATAAAAAATCTCATGTCTGACCACCTTAACTTAGTCTAAACTTCATAAAATTGAAAGAATTTATTATTATTATTATTGTATTAGGTGAAACATAGAATGTGATGTATATTTCAGATTTTAAAAATGTTATACTGTTTGAAAGTTATAGTTGTTTTTCAAAGAGTCTATGAATCAAGACTTCTTTTTCACATTGCCACTTTTTGGCATACCATGATCCTGCACATACCCTTGTATCTATAAAATGTTTTGGATGTGCAATTTTCATACCAGTATCTTCATCTTTCATTTGTATTGTATCCCTTCTATTAGAAGAAACACAAGAGTGAGCGATCAAACATTCAATGACCAATTTTTTTGTATCTTTAGAAATTTTATCTTTTCGACGAAGTCTAAAAATATTTACCCAATTCTTTTCAATTTTTTCATCTAATATATCTCTCTTCCTGATATACTTTTGAACAGTTCTTCTAGATACATTCAGTAAATTAGAAATTGTGTGTACTTGTTTTCTCTGTGTCAACCTCCTACTAGATAAAGTAGTCATCAATGCTCTACGTGCAATAATTAAATCATCTCCTTGACTTGAGTTGTTAATTTCGTTCAATGCATCTTGCAAATTTTCAACTATTGTTTGATTTACACTATCTCCTAAGTTTTTCTTGTTATCAACACCTTACAACTCCAAAATAGGAGTCATTTCTTTTTAGCTGAACAACCTAGCAAATAATTGAGCTCTTCCAACCATACTTTTATTTTTAAAATATTCATCCCAAATTTTTTTGCAATTTGCTTTAATTGTGCTTTCATATATCATTTTTTCAGATGAAATTTGACTGAAAAGTGAATCCTCATTCATCTCCATCAAATTTCCCATGCTGGAAAAGATATATTTCCACCTTCAAAACTACCAATTTGCTCCCCTACTTGAATTGCATCTTCTTGAATATCAATAGGTTCTTCTTGAACTTCAACAAGTTGATCTTGATTATGTTTTGTATGACCTTTCATTTTGTCATCCCTTATTCAAACACATTTTTTTATTCTATTCCTTTTATTCCCCACTGCAAAAACTATTCAAATTGAGAGCTTCAATTCACTTGCAAACACAAAACCATATAATTCAAGTACTAATTTAGCTTCAATTCAAGTACTAATTGAACAATGCTTGAATTAAAAACACAAAAAAAACTAAAGTAATTAATAAATTTGCAAAAAACTACTAAAACTCTATAAAAAAAAAAATTATGTAAAAAATCATTTATTCCTGATGGATTTTATCAATTTGTCAATTTTTTTAATTCAAAAAATAATTCTTCCCAAGAAAAAAATAATAATTGTAATAAGTTCATAATTCAAGTACTAATTGAACAATGCTTTAATTAAAAACACAAAAAAACTAAACTAATTAATAAATTTGCAAAAATCCATTAAAACTCTATAAAAAATAATTTTATTTAAAAAATCATTTATTCCTAATCGGATTTTATGAATTTGGCAATTTTTTTAATTCAAAAAATAATTTTTAAAAATATTAGATTTGAGGGGCATGGTCATCCACAGGACCGTGTTTGGTCGCCCTTAGTACGGACCGAACCAGTTTCGGCCAAACCTACCTAAGTGGCATCTCATGTGGCAGCCAAATAAGCAAAAAAAGGTGAGTTTCAGAAGTTCTCACTTCTGGATCTGAATTCTCTGTCAAAATTTAACTTTCTATAAAATCTTAAAATACAGTTTTGTCTAGAGCTCGGAGTCAAGATAATGGTCATATAATTTTTATTATGTTTTGATTTCATATAATATATTATAAGTTAAAAATACTTCAAGTAGGTATTTTAACATTTAAGAACACGCTCCTTCAAAAAAAGAAAAAAAAATAGCAAATCATGTCAGAAAGATTTAAAACTTATATTTAATACTAGAGGAGTGAGTCTTCTTCAAGAATGTATAATTTTTTTTCTTAATGGTGTAGATTTTCTAGAGAAAATTTGGTGGGAAACAAAAACTATTGATTTCGGGTAACGCCGACTTTGGATAGTTATAACAGACAAAATATATACCAAAATCCAATTTTTATTTTTTTTGCACTAGCTATACATGTCATCTAAGACATATTTTGAAATCAGAGAAAAATAAGATTATTTGGATATATTTTTTGGTGGGAACTAGACCCTAGATTTTCAGCATATTTCAGCAATGAAAAAATGGACTTCAAAAATTAAAAAAACTATGACAATTTTTGTTCAATTTTTTAAAAAAAATTATAGGCATAAACTTCATCCAATTTTACACATTTCATTAGTTTACATCATCTTCAAATTCTAAACACAAATGCCACTTTATGTCATTTAGTTTGAAAAAATTGTATGTTGTTAACATTTTCCTTTATAAAAGTGTGACATAGTTTTGTAATTTTACCCCACAATCTCAAATAACAACTTACATTTATTACCCCCATACTATAGTTTATTGCTAGTAAATCTTTCTGATACCACATCTAAATGCAATTACCGTTATTAGCATGGTATGCCAACTTACTCATGCAACCGATACCATATCAAATCCCATATAACCCCTAGAAATCATTCACCTCTGTAAACCAAATGACTGTTAGCTAATCCAAAAGATAAAAAACTATATATAGACATCCTTCATTGGTACAGTCCATTGATAACCTACTAACTATTCTTGTATCATAACCAAGGTAACTCTATCGACATTGTCTCTATGAACCAAGTGACTGCCAACTAATCCCTTACGGTGACCCAAACATCAATCATTAGCATAATTAGATGACTCTTGTCTCTACATAAATATACCAGTGTTCACACATGTAGGGGTCACACACAATCAAAATTCCAAACAAAAGGATAAATATGACATGATTAAAAAATTTAAGAATGTATGCATAAATTTCTATAAATTAGGGGTTGAACTTCACAAACACAAAATGGACACAAACCAATACAAGATGGTCTCCCTTAAATCTTAAAAAATAGAGAAGGTCAAATAAATTCAAAACTAATTCATAATAAAAGATTCAAGACCATACTGCTAGGTATTATACCACACTACACAATTGAAAAGGATAATCATGATGGAAATATTCCATATCACATGGACTACAAATATATAAATTCTCAAACATATATTTAATCTCAATTAAAAAAGTCACGATCACCTTGTTAGGATACAAATGCTTCTAGTACTCACATCATGCCTCTTGTCCACTATATTTAGATGATAGGCTTATCATGTAAGCTCTCTTATGTATGAACTATCAACTTTTTTGTCTTACACACAAAAATGGATTACAGGCTAGTTTTCTGATGTTGAGAGTGGTAATGCAATGAGAGTTGCATCTATATTAGTAATACAATGATTTCCTTCCTACCTCAAAATAAGTGTCTTTGGATTCTCCACTCATTATCTCTTTGTATTGTCATTTGGATTACATATTTTTCTCCCATTTACTCTTGGCATTTAGCTAGGTTTCAATCCCTTTCGTTGATGTGCATCTCAAGGAAATGGTAGAAACATTGAGCGCAATAATAGAATACTTGGGCCAAACAAATGTTGAGGATTTGATATCCCATATTGAGGATGGACTAAATAATATTATTATTAAAAATCTAAGTATATTGTTGACTATCATTTTCATATGGTATTTCTCTCTATAAACAAATAATCATGTAATCATGTATTTGGAAGCCTATATCTCGAATAAGAGTCGATAGTTTAGATATTGTCAACAACACCAAATCAAGCTAAAAATTGAAAAACAAAAACAATGTCAACATATTTTTATTACAATTCAAAAACCCTTGCATTTTATAAGTTATAAAGCTATGTAGTGTTTCTCATGATGAAAGGGAAAACATTGTTGATAGCTAATGCAACTACGGGCATCAAGGAGGCCACAATAGAACTTTGGTACACTTGTTCCTAGTGGCACTTTGGAAGCACTAGATACCATAGATGATTTTTCTTACCAAAATTTTGATATTTCATCTTTTAATATTTTCTCCATCTATTTATTAGGGTTCCAATTTTTTTACCACTTTGATTTCATGAATTCTTTTTCAGGAGTCAAAGGTATAGAACTGGTGCTTTCAAGTATTTCAAGCCTTTATTTATATATATAAATGTGGGTACTTTCTTCATGATCACAAGCCTAGTAAGTTTATAAATTAAATATTTAATCTTGCTCATTTTAGGTTTTAATTTTATTGAATTATTTAATAACATATTTATTTGTAATAGTTCTCTATACTAGGTTTTTGGTGTCAAGTGGAAACTCTATTGTTATGGTCCTGCTCAAAGGTTCTCATATTATAATGCTAACTAACCTCATTTTTTGTAAATGTTAATTAATTTCTATGGTTGATTGTATTAGTTATATTTATGATGGCATTGCATTTTTTTAATGAAACATTTAATTGGGAATTGACAATGGACTAAATCATAAAGCTTTTCACTTTTGTGTTGCTCAGTGACATTTTATTTTCTTTATGACAAGCAGACAATCTTGTTGGTTACAAGAGATGTTACAAAGATTGCTAATTTTGATCTTACATAAGAGGTATGAGCTACCATTTACAAAATATATATGAACATGATGGAATAATGGGTATGGTTGCATTTGTTTGGTCATTTTATCTACAAATTTATATTTTACATTAGAGCCATTTGATCCTAGGTGTACGTAGAATCATTTGAAATGTTAACTTTCTTACGGTTTTTTAAAACTAAACTTAATTTTACATGGGATACATCCTACTTTAGCTTAGTTATGAGGAAATGAATATTTTCTTACTTGAATAATGGTGTAGGAGCACCTAGGTTCTTATCCAACCTAGCTCCTAGACACCTAGTTTTGGCTTGTAGTGACCTTGGCCAAGTCACTGTCCTTTAAGGACTTGTGGTTTTGTGTTCTTAGTTTAGAAGTGTGTTTGAGATCCAATAGGTTCTTAGGTAGTTGAATTAAGTCTTAGTGATGGTCTCATTGGACTAAGTAAGGACTCAAGGGATATGGCTTGTATGACATTGGATGTTGTGAATCAGTCAAAGGCATGGTTTGACTGTGGAAATGAGTTAAATAAGTGAAATCAAGTAGATGAAGGGTCCTATAGGTCTTAGAAGAGTCTTGAGAGTCTTTTTAGACCTCATGGCACAACTTTGAAAAAGTTGACAAGCAAAATGTAAAAGTTGTCATGACAACTTTGCAATTTTACAAAGTTGTCATGACAACAATTTGTCTAAACCCTGTCTGAGAGTGAGAGTTAGTTATAGGGCTAAAACCGACTAAGATTAGTTGACTGTTCCTATATATGGCTGATTTCTATCAAGACCTAAGGTTGGACATTGGTTTTATGTGAGTGCTTTTAGAATTTCATCACCTATTGTGACTGTACCCGCTTTGATTGGAATAGAAAGCTCGGTCATCCTTGATCATGGATTGAACCAGAGAAAAGGTTTTACATGAGTTTATTCTATATGTTTTGATTATTAGTTTAGAGCTTTACTTTGGTTTAATAGTTTTCTTTTAAGCTTTTTAGTTTAAATCCTCCTCTGAGACCAGATTGCTAGATTGTTTAGAGTAGAAGTCATTAAAATGGCTCTAACTTAGGTTTCCATGGATGGTTTTGTACAACCACTTGGAATATGTTAAAGAATTTTAATTGCTATGTAAATATGTATTTTTATGCTTTATTTTTTAGGGGAAATATTTTTAAGAGCAAGCCCTAGGGGAGCTAGAGCTAGCCCAGTTAGGGAGCTTGCTACTGATCCAGCAAATGAGAGAGGGCTCGAGAATTGGGAATGCCAATCCAGCTCCAGAAATGTACTCTTTGATGATCAAAGACTATCCTGTGAAGGAGATATCTTGATAAATTTGGCAAGAGGTGAAACTGTTGGAAAGTTGACTATACTGTTATGATTTAGTATTATCATTATGGCAACAAAGTCATATGGAGTTTTGGAGTTAGCGTACTTACTCATAAGATAAAAAATGGCTAAGTATAGAAGTGAATAAGGGTGAAATGGAATCACACCTATTCAATGTAATGTAAGGGTAAAATATGAGATCCACTCCTAAATCCAAATTCCCAAAGGAGAGATCCAATTTGATCAACCAAAAGGTTAATGCACAATCAAATCAATCAATGGAGTAAATGAAAGAGAGAGAAAAACCCTATATTTCCTTATGAAGAATTGTGCTTGAAATCTAAAATAATTGAAATACAAATACTAACCTCAAAATAGTGCAAATATGAAAAATGCCAATTTCTGATGTCTGTGTGTACTTTCGAGCAATTCTGCAACTTGTTTCAGACTGGAAATGCCGAGACAAAGAAAACCCATAAATCTTTTGTCTTTCCGACAGCAGGTATTCTTTGACCCTCATAAAAGGTCAAAGGTTACATTCTTTATTTGAAGGTCGATTCTAACTTTGTTCACAAATCTCAGAAGTTTGTCGAAAAGGGTATCCAAATCTGATCTCAGATCTGAAATTTTGCACCTGTACCTACAAGAAAAAGGGGGTTTTATTTGTATGGGGGGTTTACCTTGGTCAAACCCCGATTTAGGAATTAACCTTGAAATTCAATTGAAATTTAGTATGCATAAACAAAGAAATTGAAACAATTCACCTTGCTTATGTTGAAGTCCTTGTAGAGGATTCAAATCCTCAAATTCACAAGTAGAAATGCTTCAATGGATGTAGAATGAATGTAGGATGTCTCAAATCAATGGAATTTGATCTTCAACACCAATCTTGAATTGATCTTTTCATATGAGGAGGCTTGGATGAAGGTAGAAGGATGGATCTTTAAGGGGGCTCCAAAGAGATTGAATCCTTCAATGGCTAACAATGGATCTCCTTGATGGATGAATGCTTGAACACTTGAATGCTTGAAGGCTTTTTTGAATTCTTGAATTCACTTGCTTGCACTTGAGAGCTTGCCCATGAAATTGCTTGATTGTGGATATGAAAATGAGAGAGGAAGGCCTCCTTTTATAGTGAACTAGGGCACAATCTTCTAGAGGGGCCACCTTGGAGAATTAAATCCCAATTAGGTCCTAACTTTTATAAATATACCTAGATTAAATGCAATTTAATGATTTACCATTCTGAAACCCGAAATGGCTGACCCAGAGGCGGGAAAACAAATATCTCCAAAACCCAACACCCAAAAATTATGGGAATTTAAAATTTGAACTGGGGGTCAGGGATGAGGTCGACTCTAACCTAGGTCAGGGTTGAGGTCAACCCTAACCTAGGTCAAGGTCAAGGTTGACTTTGACCCTCAAGGTTGACTTTGACCTTAACATCAAAAACCTCAAGACCCTAGCCCAGATTGCTAGGAAATGCAGATATGAAGTGAAAAATGGGTGTAGAGGGAAGCAGAATGTGGGGAAAAGCTAGATACATGCAAAGACCTAATCAAGGTGCTTAATATGACACTAGACCACTTACTTAGAGGCATAAATGCTCTTATCATGGAAGTGCTTCCATTTTAAGATGATACAAGAAGACTGGATAGTCAGTGAAGCATCAG
Organism: Chamaecyparis obtusa; assembly: GCA_027943335.1. Classification (NCBI taxonomy): domain Eukaryota; kingdom Viridiplantae; phylum Streptophyta; class Pinopsida; order Cupressales; family Cupressaceae; genus Chamaecyparis; species Chamaecyparis obtusa. The sequence continues at coordinate 571,928 of BSBK01000172.1, forward strand.
TTGAACAGAGCATCAGCGCACGTGGGTATGATCAAGTTATGTTATGTGCCCTTGAAGATAAGCTTCTAAGTATGTAGTCATGCTAAGTCTAAGAGTGCATGATCATATGAGTTAGTATGAAGAAGTTACAGCCATATGAAGTGACACAGATAGTAAGCAACAAAATACAATAGAGCATGGAGCCAACTATTGGTATTTTGGTTAGCAATTATAATATTATTTTATAAAGGCTATGGGCCTATTGTATTTAGGTTATAGACATGTTAATATCATTTTATGTAAACACACTTGATCCAATTCACTTGGAAGTGTTATATGTAATAGGTTAAAGGCTGACCTAGTAAATAATTTTGCTTGTGCATATAAATAAGACATGCTCTATTGTATTTCAGGATGGGATGAGATATAGAGTTGAAAGAAGAAAATAAGAAGTATGCAAAGAGAATTAAAAATGATATAATGCTTTACAAGAGGTTAAAACATCAGCGCACAAAAGGAACTGATCAGACAAGCAGTGTCACAGCAACGGTTCACCACTTGTAGATACAGTGTGTATCTGATACTTAGAAGGTAGTATCCTTCACCATTTGAGTAGTGAGCTCTAGAATAGTGTGTCCCCACCCCTAATAGGGTTTATTGTAAGAGACTCCTAATAGGGTCTGACCCTTGACCAGGTCACTATACTAAATACATTGTAAAGAATAACTCCTAACAGGGTTGCAAGATCTTCTAACAGGGATCATAATACACTAGTGTAGTTATTAGTGGGTGTCAATTACCATAAGGGTTTTTACCTATTTGGGTTTCCCCATAATCATATCTTGTGTTATGTGTTGATTAATTTACATGTTTTATTATTTAGTTATGCAATTCAGTTATTCAATTAAGTTTCAAGAATAAGAATGAAATTATATAGAACACTGATTCACCCCCCCCCCCCTCTCAGTGTTCCCATTCCTAAAAATTTATATCAGAGCTCTGGTCCTCTAAAGACAAGTTTAACCACTTGAGGAGATCATGGGTTTGGAAGAAGGGAAACATATGAAGATGAATCTTAAAGAAACTCTTGAAGACCTTGATAGATCTGAAAAAGAAATTGAAGAACTGAAATCAAAGGTTAGTGATTATCAAGTATTCATCAAGAAACTAAAAAAAGAGTTGAAAGATTGTTCTACAAGTGATTTAGGAAAAATGGTCAAAAAGATTAATGAAGAAAACCCATCTCTAAAAGATCAGATTGAAGTGTTGGATGAAAAGCTACTTAACAATCAGGAAGCCTACGAAGAATAGGTCAAAGAAAACAAGCAGTTGGATGAAGAACTGAGGCAAGAAAACATGAAAATCTTGGAGATAGAGAACATCAAGAAATAGGTGGAATCTAAATTGATTGAAGAAAATAATCATATTGACAAACTGCACATAAGAAAGGATCTCATAGAATCACAGTTGTATACACAAAAGATTAAAGGAGACACTAGTAGTATTGGATTTAATGAAGCACAAAATCACATCAATGATATGCGAGAAAGATTTAAAGCACCAGAAGGATCTACAGAAGCTAAGACTGAAGATCATACTAAAGCTAAAGTATAACTATCTAAGGATGAGCGCAAGTCAGTAAACAAAACTGTTATGCTTGTAACAAGCATCGTCACATAGCAAGAGATTGTAAAGAGGTAAGACCTTTCAATGGCTATTGTTATTCATGCAATAAGTTTGGTCATAAAGCTATGAATTATAGATCAAATCAAAGAAATAAAACTCAGAACAATCAAAGAAATCATCCTCAGCAGAATTTTAGAAGTCCTCAAAACATTACATGTCAGATATGTAACTATAATGGTCACACAGCTAGACAATGTAGTATGGTAACCCACATGAATGTGCCAAGTAATATTAGGCCTCCAGTTATTTTTCACACATGTAATTGGCTAGACACATCTCAAGGTTCTACAAATCAAAAGCGCAAAGACAAGAAAGCCCTAAAAAGTTAGAAGGATCAATATTGGATGAAGAAGGAGAAGTCAAGTTTGTGCAAGCTACAGAAGATGCGAGCTTGATTTGGACAAAAGAAAAGAAAGATAAAGTTGATGAGTATGTATTGGATGCATCCATAATAGATGCACCCTCTACTTTTGGATGAATGACCCTCATGGTCATAGGGGGAGCTAGATTATCTCTAGACCCCTGTGTGGCTTGTATACTCACCCTCTGAGTATGTGCCTTTGGTTATAACTATTTGAAGATTAGGTGATGTTGTATGCAAGAGTGCATAGCCTAATTATGAGTAGAATTGAAGAATGGAATTCTCTATTGAATTCTATGTTTACGTAGCAAGCATTAATGGCAGAAAGTTTCTTTTAAGTCTTTGAAGATCCATTATTCACTCACTTGCATTCAAGTTTGAGCCTTTGGAGAGAATAGGAGATCAAAGAAGCTTGTGTTGAGTGATTGCAGTTGGTTTATCAGATAAGAAGGTTTAAATTTTGTTACAGAACCCTATTTCAGTCGTGACATTCTAGAAACCCTTGGAAACTAATTTGAAGCGATAAAAAAAGTAAGTTATGGCTACTCTAGTTGTTTCTGATGTTTCTGAAAGGAAGAGATATGTTTTTAAGAAGCATCCCTTCAAGTCAGTCTTAGATGACCTAGAAGGAGCATTCTCTAGGATCCCAATGGGTGTTATGCATGTAGAGGACATATGCACATATATTTATTGCAAGAAGGAACTTGTTGGATTAGACAAGATTAGGTCACACCTAGAGACAATGATGAATCTAGACAAAACATTCCTAGATGAGTTTACGCACCTGGAGAACAACCCTATTGTTGAGTATGCAACTACATATGAATTTTATGAATCTGAATGGATCAAGATTCTCTTGAGAAAAATTCATGATGACCTATTCTGGATAGGAGAAGTCCCTGTTAGAATAACCATTGATCTCATTCATGAGATGATAGGATTACACAAGATAGGTGGCATTCTTCCTATAGGCAAGGATGTTAGGAAACTGGTTGAGAAGGCTTGCAAGTCTCACACTGACAAGTGTGGGATGACAATTGAGCCTATAGAAGAGAAAGACATAAAATTGATGTCTTTGATACTTGGATACAAGTTTCAACATGAAAATAGGGTAAATAGTGTGTTTACAGCCACTATTCTAGCAGCCATCAGAATTGTGAAGGAAAATGGTGAATTCAACCTGTGTGAGATCTTGTGCGCATAGTTGATGGACAACATAAGGGCTAGCAAGCATGATAAGAGTAAAGTATTTAGGTTTGGGTCACTGATAATATACATGTACTTTCATATTGTTGGGAAAGTGTTAAATCTCTACTTAGACAAGAGTTTGCCCACAATACCATAGATTTCATTCAAGGAATCATTAGAGAGTACCTTTAAGGACTACATGGAATTGAAAATCAAAACATTCAGGATAAAGATGTAGAGGAGGTGTAGGATACCTAAAAGTATAGTTGAAAAGTACAAGGATGGCATTTTCTTCATGGTGGAAATAGATATAACCTGCATGGAAGCTGTAGATCCAAGGACTAAATGGATTTATCCACTTGATTATGAAGTGGAGGAACATATCCTAGAGGAATATGCACAATTCCTCCTATTAGCACCAAAGGATCCCAATGAACCAAGATGGGGCACCTATGAGGAAAAGACAAGACAAGTAGATGTAGGCTTGAATAGTGTTGTGACCAAGAGGAAAGCATCTAAAATCACCTCTGAGATATTGAAGATTCATGGTAAAGCCTCAAATCAAACTGCCATGGTCTACCTAGCAACATATGACATGCATCCATAGATATGATATCACACAATACCTCATCTTGGTATCCGCCAACCTTGAACTTCACTAGGCATTGTTCATTGACCATGACCTTGTGGTCATCCTGTACCCAAGAAATCCGATATGGATGCGGGTGTTTCTGTCTCTTGAGCTTCAACTTTGTCACCATCTCTTCTGACACCAAATTGTCAGTGCTTCCACTATCAATAATCACATCACAACATTTACCTTCACACTTGCACCTGGTGTGAAATAGGCTCCTCCTTTGCTCAGGTTCATTCTCACCACTCAACAGGACTCTTCTGTTAATCAATGTTTCTCCTCTTTCAACATCTTCAGAATTTGATGATCTAGCATCTTCATCTACATGTGCAACTCTGGCCCTGGCCTTCATTTATCCTATCTATTCTTCCTTAGCACTGAGGACATTCAAATGCCCTATGACCTTCTTCTCCACAGTGAAAACATGTTCCACAGAAGCCACCTCTTCCAGATCCTTGTCCTCTTCCTCTTCCTCTCTGATCTCTATTATTCTGATCCTAGAAGCGATTGGAATTATTTCCTCACTAATTCTGACTGCTACTGGCCTCATCCTTCTTTTTCAGATCTTCATTTTGGCCACCATATGACCGTCCACCAGATCGTCCACCGCGACCCCTTCCATTTTGTCTACTCTCAAACTTCTTGTTCAACTTTTCCTCTACTTTTAGGGCAAACTGGTATGCCTCTTCAATACTGTTCATTCAAACCAGATTCAGCTCCTCCTAAATGCTTGGCCTCAACCCATTAAGGTAACAGGAAACTTTCTCCTTATCAGCTTCTGCATGGCCCGTTCTGATGAGGAGTCGATAGAACTCCTCTGTATACGCCTGAACAGATCTTCCTTCTTGCTTCAAACTTTGCATCTTCTTTAGTAGGTCAAGCTCATAATCAACAGGAATGAACTATCGCTTCAATTTATCCACCATCTGATCCCATCTTGTGATTTTATCTTTCCCTCTTCTATTTTGCTCCAATTGAACCTCTTGCCACCAGATCTTCGCATGACCTTTCAGTCTGGCCTTCGCAAATTTGACCCTATCAAGATCCTCAACATCTTCATACTCAAAATATTCCTCACATTCATTGATCCAGTCAATCAACTCCTCTGGGTTGAGATTCCCTGAAAATGTAGGAACCTCAATCTTAGGTCTTTTCCCGATCTTGGAAAGGGCTCGAAAAAGCCTTTCTTCTTCTGGGTTCGGAAGTTCGCCTTCTCCTTCCTGATCAAAATTTTCTTCTGCTTCATCATCACTTTCTTCTCTTACATTAAGATTCATTCCTCTGTGAATCTCTTCTTGCAATGCTCACACTTGTCTCTGTAGCTCTCTAACCTCAGGTGTCACAACACCAGCCCTTCCACCACATTCTCTTCATGGAGGCATTTTCGCGATGCACACTGAAACCCTAACCACGGTCCTAGTGCAAACTGTCTCACAGTCAGCGATCTATTTACACACTCAGGAACTCCTGCTCTAATACCACTTGATGAAGGGTGCTCCCCTTAATACCAAAAACACATAACAGAAATAGAGAAACAACAACAATATGCAGGAACAAAAAATGGGCTTCTTATTAACTCCACAAATGTGGAATTACAAACTTTCAGAATTACAATATGTAAAGCCACATGGGCATTCCCTTACAATATTCTGTAGGCCAAAGCCTCGAATCAAAACTTAGATCTACTACCCAGAACAGCCTAAGACAACACTACAAGCCTCCTTTATATAGGCAATTTCCACCACCCGAGAAGGTTCCAGAAAATTAGCCCTTAAGGCCAACGATCCTAAGAATTAATTTATTTTCTTTTCTTTTTTACATAGGGTCGGCTAAGAAAATATACACAAAAATACTTTTTGGTAGCCCAACTTCCAAAGGCCATAACTTTTAACCGTAGCTCTGATTTTCTATTATAACCACTTTTTGGAAATGCCATGTCAAGATCTACAGTGCCTGACTCACACAAGCTCCAGTCAGCTGGGGGTCGACTGCGATCCGAAGCCTCTAAGGCCTTCAAAATTGACCTGAAAGATTTTGTACCTGGAATCCTCAATAACTTCACCAATACAGATGATGTGGCAATGAAACTCAATTGGTAGGCTGATATGACTATGATGAACCTCCACCAGTGAAATCAAAACATTCTGAGATCATATGACCAACTTACTAAAAATAGTAAGTTTCCATAAATAGTAGCTCTGCACAAGATAGCCCTTATTGAAAAACAAAAAGAAATATTTTTGGGTGATGCAAGATTGCTCTTACACCCAAGATGCTCCTACATCACACTCAAGATGACCTAGATAAGGCAAGGGAAGCCAATATTGCAATGCAACTTGAGAGCGCACCCTCTTCAAAAGTGAAAAATGGAAGAAAATACTCATGCGCCCACTCCTATTGTTGATCTAGAGTCCACTCCACCTCTAGAGCCTAGTAGGATGTCTAAGAGGAAGAAGAAGATCACCACAAGCCATCTATCAGCAAGGACAACAATAAATAGAGGTAGAAATACACAACCACCTCCCGAGGTAGGATTCCTACCAAATCTGCAAGTATTGAGACCAAGGGTAGTAGATGAAGGAAGAATTGATCAGATAGCTATGTTTTATGATAGATATCATGAGATTGACAAATCTAAGATCCATGATATGTTGATCAAGCATATGATCAAGTTTAAGAAGATTGTCTGGAACTAAAGATAGTCATTGTAGAGAAATTTTGGGACATCTTGGACACATTGAAAAGAAAATTTGTTGAAGAAGACTTTAGAATAAGAGAAAAGACACTAGATGATAACCTTCTAGTGTGCTCAATTGCAGAAAAGTCTTTGTTAATGGACTTAGTAAAGTCACACCTTAGAACCAAGATGAGAACTTTGCACATCATGAATAAGGATTATGAGTTGATTGCTAAGGAGACTGAAAAAGCCTTTGAGAAGGTATTTTTGGAACAACGCATGCATCCATCATCTGCGCCTACAACCCAAGTACCTTTTGAGCAAGTAAAAGTAGATGAGATTCCCAATATACCTATGACAGGTCCACAAGATTCTACGCCTATGCCTGAAGCCAAGAAAGACACCATTATGATTGATAATGTTGAGATATCAATGGCAGCCATAGATAAGGACCTGGATAAGTTTGAAGAAGCATTTGTGAGCATTGAGGAAGTAGAAACTCTATGCAGTGATAATTCACCTAAGCATCAAGAAGAAGTTCAGATTGAAGATTTAACTGGACAAGAAGAAGAAGAGGAGAAAGAAAAAGAAAAGGAGAAAGAATAAGAAGAGGAGAAAGAAAAAGAAAAGGAGAAAGAAGAAGAAAAGAAGAAAGAAAAAGAAGAGGATAAAGAAGAAGAAAAGGAAAATGAACCAATAGATGAGCCCTCTGTTGAAATGCCTGTAAAGGTAAAGAAAAAAGTGATGGACATCACACCTCTCACTCCTATGACATCAATGTCATTGTCGTCAAGTTTGACTCCTAACACAACAAGTATAGACTCATGGGGAGAAGAAGACCTGATAAAAATCTATGTGCTTGCAATGGAAAAGGAAAAGGAAAAACAAGTGATGATAAATCCATTGCTTGTTGAGTCAGTCAACATTCTAAACAACCTATTTCTAGAGGAAAAGAAAGTCACAAAAGTTCATTTAGTGGATGATGTCAGTACCATCCTCACAAGTTTCAAGGAAAACTTCTCTAGCCTAGAAGAATCAGCAGCCAAGGTTGTAGAAGAAAAGTATCTTAAGAAGAGGCTAAGTGAACTAATAAGTAACTTCACACTTGACCTCAGCTCTTTAAAAATTGGTCAAGCCTTGTTGAAGGAGATAGCAGCTAAAGGAAGAAAAATCATTGCTAATTGTATGGACAAGGACAAATTAATTGCAGACCTCTCAAAGAAAATTTAGGAAGTTGAATCAATGATGGAGGCAGTAAGGAAATCAGTAGAAGATCCCTCCAAAGATGTAAACATGTGCAACAATGTCTATCAAGGTCAATTAGATAAAATAGATAAAGCATTAAAATAAATGGCCAAACAAAGGGCAAGGAAAACTCAATTAAGAAATGCACTTGCACCCTCTTTGGATGTGTTGAATCAGACTATCGAGGAGATTGATGCCACAATGGTGACATATAATCAAGGTCCAAGTTCAGATTTGGAAAAGATGGAGAAGTTGACTTATGCTTTGTGCACCCATCTTCAAACAGTAAATGTACCAATGGCATTTTGGTAACAAGAGATCCATAACTTGAAGATTACATATCCGGATGTACTCACAGTGTAAGTACTTATAGATACACTTTTTTGAGCACCTTTTTCATTAATGTCAAAGGGGGAGTAGAGTATATAGTAGAAGGGAGAATATGGAGCAGTATATATGATGTAAACAAAGGAGTAAAGTATATAGTAAACGACAGATATAAGATAGAGTATATGTTAGAAATTTTTTTGTAAGATACATTTAGTAACTTCACCATATTCCTTTGTTTCCATTAATGACAAAGGGAGAGATTTTTGGAAAGTTAAATATACTATTATGATTTAGTGTTTTCATAATGGCAAAAAATTCATATGGAGTTTTGGAGTTAGCGCACTTACTCATAAGATCAAAAAATGGCTAAGTATGGAAGACTGGATAGTCAGTGAAGCATTAGATGAATAGAGCATTAGCACATGTACATGTGACCGAGTTATGGTATGCGCCCTTGAAGATAAGCTTCTGAGTATGTAATCATGCTAAGTCTAAGAGTGCATGATCATATGAGTTAGTATGAAGAATAGAGAGTGGTAAAATAGAACAAAGCATGGAGCCGACTGTTGGTATTTTGGTTAGCGATTATAATATTATTTTGTAAAGGCTATGCACCTATTGTATTTAGGTTATAGACATGTTAATATCATTGTATGCAAACACACTTGAGCCAGCTCACTTGGAAGTGTCATATGTAATAGGTTGAAGGCTGACCTAGTAAATAGTTTTGTTTGCACATATAAATAAGACATGTGCCTTTGTATTTCAGGGTGGGATGAGACATAGAGTTGAAAGAAGCAAAGAAGAAGTATGAAAAGAGCAGTAAAGATGATATAGTGCTTTACAAGAGGCTAAAGCATCAGTGCAAAAAAGGAACTGATTAGACAATCAGTGTCATAGAAAAAGTTCACCACTTGCAGATATAGTGTGTATCTGATACTCAGAAGGTTGTAGCCTTCACTATTTGAGCAGTGATCTCTAGGACAGTGTGTCGCCATCCCTAATAGGGTTTATCATAAAAGACCCCTAATAAGGTCTGACCCTTGACCAGGTTAGTGTACTAAATACATTGTAAAGAATAACTCCTAACAGGGTTGCAAGATCTTCTAATAGGGATCATAATACACTAGTGTAGTTATTAGTGGGTGTCAATTCCCATTGGAGTTTTTACCTATTTGGGTTTCCCCGTAATCATATCTTGTGTTATGTGTTGATTACTTTACATGCATTATTATTTATTTCTATAATTCAGTTATTCAGTTAAGTTTCAAGCATAAGAAAGAAATTATACAGAACACTGATTCACTCCCCCCCCCCCTTCTAAGTGTTCCCATTCCTAACAGAAACCATCAAACCCTCACTGAAAAATAGTGAGGCCTAATTAGGCCTAAAAAAAGGATAAAAGATAGTAAAGGGTTGTACGGAGACCTTGGAGACATAAGGGTTTTGGAATCCTTTGTATCTTCGAAAAGGGTATCAGCAAATGTGATCTCTTTGGCCACTTGTGTGGAAAGTTGAAAAGTTAAGCCCAAATTTGTGTGTTGGAAGACCTACAAGGGGCTAGTAGCCTTTTGGTCTAAGATTTGAAGATCGACTTGTAGGAGGAAGATGCTACATGGTGGAACAACTCAAATTGACTCAACCTAAGACAAATTGAGTCTTCTCTCATGCCTATCTTAGTGAATCAAGAATTGGAGTGAAGGGATGAATTCCTTAGCTGAATTCATATGAAGAGTTGTGGAATCAAGAGTGTGTTCTAACCCTTGGTACTGAGATCTTTTGGAGTAGAGGAGATTAGGAAGAATCCCTCAATGTGAAGGGTCTAAAGAATCCTAAGATATGTCAAGGAAAGGCCTAGGCGAGTCCTAAAGGAAGTAGGGCTAGTTTCAAGAAGACCCCCCTATCAAATACAATAGTTTTTAATATGGTTTCTTGACTATTGATGCAATGAAGTAGATGTGATATACGAAATCTATAGTGTAATTAGAAATCCAAATAATCAATCTTTGTGTCAAGGATTAAGAATTGCTAATAATCAATTTTCACAGGTTGGGATGGGAGTTAAAAGTTTTTTACCACTTAAGTTTTGGTGGATTTTGTCCCAGAATGATTCATTTTTTAATATGAATTTGGGTCTAACATGGTTCTTAACAATCTATATTAGATGAAATTTTTTCAAGATTAATGTAATTTCTTGAAATATTTGCAAGCTTTAAAAAATTGTAATGGATGACTAATGATTTATTTGGATTTGAATCACAATTTATTTCCACCCATATGTCTATCATGATACCAATTACAAATCCAAAATCTATTGATTTGATGGCTATAAGTCACTTCTTTGAAGCTTTATGTGACATTTTGTGTATAAAATTAAATTGGTATTTGGTTTGAGGTTCATTTAATTATATTTTGTAGTCACTTTGTGCATGGGATCCAAAAAAGAGGCCAACTAAAATTGAAGCACCCATTTTTCCAATCTTACATGTAATCCTAAAGTATTTGAATCTTTATAGTTAATTATTTTGAAATTAGAGTTTTCTATATGAGCCTTTAACTAAGATGTCTATAAACTTGTATGCTTTTGAATATTTTCTCTTTTTATACCCTTTATTTTTTAACATGACAATTTAATGTGTATCATGTGCAAGCCTATGTGTACATACTCCATTCTCTTAGATCAGAAGAACAAATATCCAAGAATTTATTTATAGGTTAGTAATGCTTCTAATCTCCATGATTTATAATTTTGAAATGTAAGATTAATAAAAATATCTTATTATTTTTTAGAAAGTGGTGAAGGTGTTATTTTGCAAAACAAAACAAAAATTATAGGAAAAGGATCCTTTGAAGGAAAATAGGGTAAGCAAAACTTGGAGGTGGTAGCAAATTCAAAAACATAAAATAATCATTATGTGGGAAAGATGCATGATCCTTTCTACAAAGCTAATTATTTTAATCTCATCTTTGATTTTTCTTTCTAGGATTGCAACTAATTTAATTTTGTTGGATTTCAAAATTCCACTAAGCTAACTTAGTTTTATTTTTCTTAAATTTAACATCATAATAGAAGGATCCCATGGAAAGATAGCTAATGACTGTGTCATATTATACTTAGAATTCTCTTCTAGCATATGGATATACTTTAATTTCTATTGTAGTTAAAAGAATGGGTACTTCAAATAATATAGCTTTTAAGAATTAGTTTGGAGTGGGTTTAGTATTATTTTTGTAGCTAAACAAATTATGATGTGCTCTTTCTAATTTTCTCAAATGTAATGAGGATTTTTATTATTTAGAATAATAATGACTATTTTACCCAAAGTTAGAGATTGAAACAAGAATAAGGTATTAAAAGTAATGCCAAAAATCCTCGTTACTAGCATCTAATCAACAATGGAAAGAAAGGTAGATCAAAGAGCTTGGTTGTTTTAGTGGTTTCTTCTTCGGGGACTCTAGGACCTGATTTATTACTTTGACTATTCATTTTATTTTCATTATAGCTACTTAAGAACCAAGACCATAAGGTTTTCATTTTATCTTTACAATTATTAATAACATAGTGATATGTTTTTTTTATTGATGATCTATTAGTTGCAGTTGACAATTTTGAGGGTGTCACTAGTATCCATGTTTATCCTTCAAATAGGTTGGTTGCAACATATTGGTCATAGGGTAAGTGCAAGAAGTTGGGTACCAATTTGGTGGAAGTCTTGTAGAATTGGAAGATGCCGCTCGAAATGAGCACCCATTTTTAAAAAATGGGCACCTGATTTAGGTTCGGTAGCCCGATCAAAAATTCAAAAAATGGGTGCCCATTTTATTCAAAATGGGTACCCATTTCAAAGTGGGTGCTCGTTTCTAAATTTGTTTTTTTCTATGACTAGATTCACATTTTAACACTATTTTTTTAAAGAAATGGGTGCTCATTTTTTAAATTTAAATAATAGGCACCTGTTTCTTAAGACATGATCAGGAATCACACATCCACCTTGGATTTCATTTCAAACTAGGTTTGGTTTAGGCTTGGTGGAACCAAACCTATGCCTTGACCTCCAAAAATTTGGTTAAGGCATTTGAATGCCAAATTTCTAACTTGTAATTTTTTGAGGGCCTTTCTGATCGTATTTTTTTACGAAACAAAAACCCATTAGACCTCTCACTATCCTGATTTTAAAAATGTAAATTTCATAGTGATATGATTATTTTTACTATTTTTCATTATTTATTAGTTAAAAGTGGTACTTAAATGTAAAATAGTGAGGTTCACTAAAACTTTAATAAATTTTTTGTTTTTAGGTTTTTTGGAAAATAAATTATATGACATCAATCTACATACAATTCTCTTGAAGATTAAAAAAATAATTTTCAAAAAATTTGAAATTTTCATCAAATTATGGTGGTCGTACACCAGAGGTTTTAAAAATATGTTTTATATTCAATTAAAAACTAATTAAAAAATATATATTCAATAAAAAATAAGAAAAAATATGTTCATCAATCGTTGATGTCTTAGGTATATCATTCCAGAAGGATTTACAAAAAATCATTTATTTAGATAAAAATATGTTGGTCATACACAACTATGGTATGGTCCTGGAACACGCATTTTGAAAATATGGTTTTTAAACATTCCTACTAAAAAGAAATTTATACCATGTGGATATTTAAATAAATTAAATATTTGAAAAGTAGACTCTGAGAAATACATTTTATATTACTAAAGTGTTTTGTGATTCAATCTCTAAGTACCTCAAATTTAGACATCAATTGACAGGAAATTTGAAAAAAAGGGAAAACACTTCCACTTTTTGCCCGAAGTGGGACTCAACTTCTTGAAGCAGCCTGATATATTTTTATAGTTAATGAATATTTATTTACAAATCTATTTAAGATTATTTTAGCATCAATGAAAAATTTAAAACTTAAATAAATTAACATAACTGTGAGATTTTTTTATAGGGATTAGCATGGAAGAAGTCACCTATCACATGAAGAAAATAGTGATTGATGTGCATGATAACATGATTTTAGTTCTTTGAGTGAGCTATAAATAGGTTCAAACAAAGCCAAGAACATGTTGATGAGAGATGGAGACATATTGCCTCATAAAACCAAATGACTTCTAACGTCCCATGTTGATGGGTATAGCCTATATTTGTTGTCAAGAAATCTATCTTTTAATTGGTTTGATATTCTTATGCTTTGGTTCATTCACATTAGAAGTGCTTGCATTTGATGACACTAAAGTCCCTATACTCAACTTATTTTTCATAAAATATACTTTATGTTGCCAAAGGAATATAGATGGGTCATGCTTCTATAAGGCTAAATGATATGAGCATGAAGACTCTAGCGCATGTCACATGGAAAAGAGAGATTTTATTTCAAGTTTCTAAGGAATTGAGAGTTGTTTACTTGTGTCAGCAATGTCCTTTGCATATTGAGTAAAGAAAAACTAAAGAGTTGTTAAACTTAGCTTAATGGATAGAGATCACTGATTTTAGGCATTTGTAGACACCTAAACTAGTCACATTCTTGTGAGTATTCATTAATTACTAATTGTTCCTCTATTAATGAAATAATTATTTAATTAATCATCACTATTCTTCTAATTCTTCATTAAATCTTATTGTTGCATCATTTAATCATACTCCCTTATATTAATTAAATAATTAATATTATCTAATTAATGGGTATGTGTAGGATCATGGTATGCCAAAAAGTGGCGACGTGAAAAAGAAGTTCTGATTGATAGACTCTTTGAAAAACAACTATAACTTTCAAACAATATAATATTTTTGAAATTTGAAATATACATCACATTATATCCTTCACCTTATACAATAATAATAAACAATTATTTCAATTTGATGAAGTTTAGACTAAGTTAAGGTGGTCAGACACGAGAGTTTTTATATTCAAGAAAAATTGTAGCAGAAAAATCATTATTAATTATTTACTTGGAAAAAAATTCAAAAAAATATACATCACATCCATACATGAGTCTACTAATTTTATCTAGAATCTTATAAAAAAATATTATCATTTGATTTTGTTTAAGGTGGTCAGACATACACCTACTTGTTCTCTTTCTAGTCCTAATTGATAGACTTATTAAAAATAGCTATAACTTTCAAATTGTGTAACATTTTTGAAATACAAAGCGTGTGTCACATTCTATACTTTTTCTACTGCATGAAAAATTAAAAAAGTTTTCAATTTGATAAATTTTAGACTAAGTTAGTGTGGTCAGACACGAGAATGTTAGTATTCTAGAAAATTTGTAGAAGAAAAATCATAATTAATTGTTTACTTAGAAAAAAATTACAAAAAAATACGTGTCACATCCAGACATGAGTCTACTACTTATATATAGAATCTTGTAAAAAAAATTGTCATTTGATTGTGTTTAAGGTGGTCAGACATACACCTACTTATTTTTTCCTTGAAATTTTCGTATTACTACATTGAAATTTGAAATTTTCAACATATAGAATAATTTTTTATCAAAAAATGGGTAGTATCTTAGAAACTAAATTCAATTTTCTACAGATTCTCTTCTTACATATTTTTGATATAATATTTATAACTTGTTCAAATTTTTATGTCAACTTTCGTAAACCTGATTTTCTAAATTTTCATTGCCACTTAAGAGCCTAGTTTGGCATACCATGATCCTGCACATACCCTAATCAACCTTTAATTAAGTGATCTTTATCATTTAATTAAATTTAGTTTCTATAGTCCAACAATTTAAATAATAATTCTAAATTATTTAAATTGACTAATAAATTCCTCTAATTAAATTAGTTTCTAAAAACTAATTTAATTTCAATTTCATCTTAATTTCATCTCATTTCCAATTTCCAATTAATTTCATATTAATTCCATCTTTTTCCAAAATTCAATTTTTAATTGAATTTAAATTCAAAAACTAAAAAAAATGATTTTATGAGTTCATTTAAATCTCAAAATTGCAAAAAATCTTTTAAAATCAAAACATAAATCTTATTTCAAATTTACTTTTTGGAAACCCTTATCTTCATAATTTGAAAAACCTCTAATTCCAATCTTCTCATCTTTTTCCTATATCAACTCACCACTTTTGATTTCAAAATGGAAATAAATCTCTATATCGAGCTAGAAATTTCTCAAAATTGATCAATTTCTAATTATCTCAACCATTGATCCTTATTTTTTCAATTTGATCATGATCATTCATTAAATATAGAAAATATATATTATCCCACCTTCATACCCATTTGAAGGATCCATATTTTGAATTCATCTAAGCTATGTAGATTTTTATTTCATCATTTTTAGCAATTAAGAAATTTTCATATTTTTCTTGAATCTCTAAGTCAGGATGCTACAAAAATAAACACTAAGTGCCATCTATTCAAATCCCAATAGAGGGTAGAGAGGCGATGGAAAGGAAATAAGAAAGGTTTAGAATATCTATGTTTGAGTTGATTACTTTATTTTCAACTTTATTTTTTCTTTGTTCTTATATTAATAGTTTGTAGGGTTTTTATGTTAATTAGTAGTTTAGTTATTCATTTATAATTTGGTGCTACCATGTGAGGCCTCACCCCAAACCCATCATATCTATTCCATTTATCATTATGATAGACCTAGTAATTGGTTTAATGTTTTGGCAAATTAAGAGATTTTACCCTTTTGACAAGGAGTTGATTTCACTAGATGATGAGACTTTATATTTTATGACACTTTCCATACTCACAATGTTGACCTTATGATACATTATGACTAGAATTATGATGATTGATTTAGATGAATACTGATATGTTACAAATTGGGTATATATGTTAATATCAGATGTTTAGGAAGGTGACATTCAAGATTTGAATTATGATGAGATGTGAATTTCATTGAAGGTTAAAGGTTAGGTGATGAAATATATTATTGAATTTCAGGACATTATTATGGTTATTACTTGAAGATTTGGTTAGTTGATTATATACCATTTGGATGAATTTAGAATTGATAAAATTAATGCTTATGTAATATTAGATAAAACTACATCATGATTGATATAAATTTGGAATGATTAGTGTGACATGTGAGTTAATGAGATCATGTCCTTATGATTCAGATACCTATGTTCATTTGTAAGTTAATGATTAAATTTATGGTGAATTTTTATAGAGACTACAAGGATGTAATTCATGTGTTAGAGAATTTAAATGATAATCCTTATTCTACATTTTGAATTCTGATGATTATACTTCTTGAGGTTACTGATGTTTAAATTGAGTCTGTAGGATCATGGCCATGGAATTTTATCAGAGAATCATGACTAACCCCTATGTGAATTCTATAAAGCCAAGGTTGCCTCTATTGAAAGACAAAACCTCATTGTAATGTATTTTCTTTCGTATAGTGTAAGGTGTAAATTTTATTTGCACTGCATCCATTGAATTGTGTAATTCACAAGTGGACTTTCTAAGTGTGTTGTGATGTATAATATAGTGTCAATTGGCACACTTGTTGTGAAAGTGATGTGGAATGGCATGTCCACTTGGAAAGCTTGAGGACCCACCTTTCCCGCTTGGTGCCTAGTTATGTTCTCCATAAGGACCACTTGGTTTGTGAACCCAAAGTGTAGTCAAATCTATTGGAAGTTGTAGGTGATCTTAACTGGGGTTTTTGAGGGGTCATATGGACACCTAGGGTTGAGTTTAACCCATTTTTTACTAGTCCACTTCATATACCTATGGGTAAAGGGAATTTTTGATCATAGGAGACCATATTTTGACCTTGGGAAGCCTCTAAAAAGTTGATTTTCCGAGATGGCTGAAAATTAGCTTTTGGAAGCATGGTCTTGGAAAGACTACCATCCATTTGGAGGGCAAAGCTTGTGCACTTTTCAGGCCACCTTTTTAGGAACCCATTTTTAGTAATGTGTAAGAGTTGTGGAAGAGTGACCAATAGGAACTCGCATTTCTTCCAAGGAATTGGAGAATGTGAGGATTTTAAATTTAGAGAGGAAATTGCAGAGAGTTTCTCTCAATCACTCACTCTCTAGTTTTAGAGACTACTAGTGAATTTTGGAGAAGGAAAAATTAGAAGGAAGGATAGACAAAAGGAAAAAGGGGCTCTACTTCAACATTCATTCCATAACTTATTTTTGTAAGGTTGGTGGTTCTCAAGCTTTACATTTCACATTTATGGTGTCTTAATTATGGCTTCCATAAATGAATGCAGAAAGTTGTTCCATGTTTGTGTTGCATAGTGTTGTGTTACTAGTATGTTGATTCTTGTTGACCATATATAGTGTTGTTGTGAAGTGAAAATCTACATTTGTATATGTTGTTTGTTTGTAGTTAAGGGAATTTTTGCAAGGCCAAACTCACCCTTGGGAGGGCAGAGTAGCCTTGTGGGTGAAGGGATTTGTGACAACCCTCTTGGTGTAGAGTCTCTCTCCTTGGGAGAGAGGGATGCACCATGGATTATGGGGTCCATGGTAGGCTTGTAGCATTTATATGCTTGGGGTTCATAAGAGTTTTTCACCATTTTTGGTTGAGTATGATTTGGAGTTGTGAAGAGAAGTTATGATGCTTTGTATGGAAGAATTTTTTCCTTGTAGAAGGCTTGTTTTTTTTATCTCTAGCCTTGTCTCCCATTGGGTAATTGGTCCACCTTCACCCATAGGAAGCTTTACTTCAAGCTCCTTGTGTTAACCATGGATGGGTGTGCTCTTGTGTTTATGCATTATGTTATTATAATTAAGTTTTTGTTACCTCGGGTTAGCCATGGTTCTCCTAGCTAGGGGTAGCCTTATAAAGGCCTAGGTTGGGAGGTGAGCCTCCATGGCCAAGAAAGTCTCCTTTTGTTTGCAGGAACATGCATTGAAAGGAATGATAAAATATAAAGTTTTGGATGAAAGATTTGTCACAAAAAATAAATAAAGGAGATGGATGTCACTTTTCTTATTATGTTGGAATTTGAAAAGTAGATTTTCACATTCGTGTAATTGTAAAAGTTTGGTAAAGAAAATGGTCACATTTATATAGGGAAAGGATGGAAGACTTTATTTCATTTTTACTTTGTAAATTTTTTGTTACCTTGTTTTATTTTCTTTAATGGCATTGTAAATTATAAAGGAAAGAGATCTTGAATAAATTTGACTTTTATTTGAATAAGTGCTTTTCTTTTGATATTGCCCTATGTTTTATGCTTATTTTCAAAAAGAAACTAGTTGTTATGTTTTACATTGATTGCAAACCAAAATATAATAATAATTTATTTCATGGAAGATTTCTTGAAAATATTTAGTTATTGATTGAAAATTGATAGTTGTAATTTCTAGATTTAATCAGTTTTTATAAATAACATAAATTCCAATGTTTATATGCATTAGAGTAGTGTAAGAATTTATTAATCCTTCCTTATTAAGAATGATCATAAATTTTTACATGATAAATATATATATACAAACACATATATAAGTGTATGTAAATATTTATATTTAAAGCATATATACATATATATATATATATATATATACAAAATATATATAAATATGCATATTCAGTATATTTATATTCTAAGATGTGTAAATATGACTAAAAATGTTGTATTATTCTATATATATATATATATATATATATATATATATATATATATATATATATATATATATAATAAAATGTAATAATAAAATATTAAATTTTATTTTAAAATTATTTGGGGTTGTCTATTGCCCATGGTACCCTAGCCTCAAGGGCTATGGGAGGTCGTCACTGTGGTCCCCCATGGGCTGCAAGAGTCACAGCCCAACCTCCACAAACCTAGGGTAGGGGTGGGGAAGGATTTTCAACCCTCCCCAAACCCCAAACCCCAAACAGAAATTTATTTTTAAAGAAAATAAAAATAAATCAACAGATTACCTCTTTTTAAAATGGGTTGCTCTTATTTTTTGAAGGGCACACACACACACACATACTCATAGATAAAAAAAAATCATCTTGGCCTCTTGTTTTCTTTTGCTCTACCTTCAAGCTCCATACCTACAAGAAAATGGTGGAACACACAAAAACATTCCACCTAGGGTTTGGGGAAAGAAAGGGAGAGAGAAAGAAGAGGAAATGGGGAAAATGAACTTGTTTTTGGAAGTTGCATTTTTCACCCTAACCCTAAATCCGAAATTAGGGTTAGGGTAGAAGTCAACTTTCCATTTGAATTTCACTTTTTCCCCCTGTCTCTTAATTTATTAAAGTTTAATGTCTATTTTGAAAATAAGGTAAGTTATTGCTTTTAGAGGGATCTTCCTTTTAGTGGATTTGAATATTTCCCTTTTTTTATTAAATGACTCTTTGGATAAATTAAATAGGCTTTAACTAAGAAAGAACTTAATGTTATTTAAATTTGACATATGTTTAAATGGACTTTCTAAGAGATTAATTTGCATTTAAGTATAAACATATGTAAGGGAATAACCTTCATTAATAAATTAATGGGTAATTAGTTTGTATAAACCCATTTATGGAATTTGTTTGGGGAATTTATTCTTATGATGAGAATTTAAAAAAAAGGGGTAAATTTCTTTTAAAGGATTAGTATTATCTAGTAAATGTGTTTAATTATTAATTAATCAAGAAGTTATTAAATAGAGTTGTTAAATTACTTAATTCAAATTTGGACGAGCACTTTAGTCCAAAAAGGAGACTTTTAATTATTGACCCCCTTTATTTAATATGTTGACTAGGTAATTTTAAAAAAATATATTAATTTTTATATTTTAAAAAGGGGATAATGTTCCTAATTACTTTTATAACCTGACCTTATTGTTAGGCTTGAAATCTAAATCTTGTGATCTCTTGAATGAGGGATGTTGGCAAGTTTGAGTCCAGTATGTCATGTTTTCCCCTCATCCGGATTTAACCTTTGCAACACTTAGCTTGCAACCATTTAATGATTGGAAGATAATAACTTAATTTTGTAAACTGTAATTTAGTATTTAAAAAAAAAAATCAGTGTGTTTTGCCTTTAAAATTTGGGCATGACATACTAATTCATTTTTTAAAGCTTGTGCAGATTTCCCTAAGACATTTGGTGAACCCGACATGAATAAAACAACCCAATAGTGCTTTAAGATGCCAAAACTTTAGTTTTTGGTATTAATCATATGGTTGAGGCTTCACTTATTCAATTTTGCAATTGTTAGTTTGATGCCACAACTATTTATTTTATTTCACAATTGACAAAGGGATTTTGCATTTGATAGTTTAATGCCACAACTGTTTAATCTATTTCACAACTTAAAAAGGAATATCATATTTGAAAGTTTAATGTTGTAAACTATTTATTCTATTTCACAACTGACATAGGTTTTCTACATTTGATAGTTTATTACCGTAACTATTAAATACTTGGCACAATTAATTTATATGTTTTACAATTGAAGGTTTATTTCTGCAAATGAAATTTAAGTTTTCCAATTTCTCCTATTCCCAACAGTCATATTTTGGATGTTTGGAGGGTTAAAAATCGTATTTTAGTGTCTTTGTTTTCTACTTGTTTGTCTTTCTAAGTAGGAAATTTGGATGTGAAAGAAAAAAAAAATTTCATGCAAACTTTGTATATCGATTGAGAAAATAACTGAGGAAAATAATTGACAATTGTACATTCTGCAAGAATGGGCAACACTACAAATTAGAATTGAGAAATAAGAAGAGGCCCTTAATAGGTACAAAAGAATTGTTCAAGGGTATGAAATAAAATACAATTTTTTGGTCAATTGGATACTATGTTTTCCACTCATTTCTAGAATAGTAGTTTTTGGTTACTAATATTAACACTTTTCAGCTTTTGGCCCTTGGAAGAAAAAACTTGATTGTCAAAGACCCCTTTCCTTGATTTCTCGCAAATTACTAATCCTTTCATGAAGGTTGGGGAAATAGCCTAAAACTACTAATCAGTGATCATTGTAGGTCTAGCTTAGTTTTTTTCTCTTTCTTCTTTCCAACCACTTTGATTTTGGGTTTAAAATGAACAATGCACACTTTCCTTCCATATTTCATTTGTTCTTAATAAATGAACATGTGCTTTGTGTGATTGGCACACTTGTGCTCATAGAGTGGAACTATTTCTAAATCACACTATCCTCTCCCTTATCTTTCATGGTCCTGGGTGCAAGCAAAAAGTGTTAGCGACACTCAAGTTTCTTTTTCTAGAAGATTTACCTCTTGAGTGATTTATCATAGCCGATGAGATGTGATTGATCCAAGTGATAATGGGATAAATCCAAGCCACTCTTAGTCACTATGGAGAATGAGTGGAGCTAAAACACTTCACTACATGTTCTAATAACCTACCCATGCTGACTTCCCTAGTACCTGTGTTCTACAAGAAGGAAGCCTACTAGTAATAGGGAGAGAGAATACACAGATGCCAAACTAAGAGTCCCTTGCTAAAGAGCCAAATGCTTTTAGTTTGCCAAAATCCTTCTATTTGATGACTCAAGAGACCACCCCTACCTCCAAAGACCTCCCTCACTCTCTCAATTCTAAGTAGAGATTCCATGTCCTTGGGAAGTGATGCCCCTTGGAATCCAAAGTCTACTGTGTCTGAAAAGTGAGTGAAATTTAATGGGGATCCCATGCCCTCAAAAATATAAGCTATCCTCTCTAAATAAGCATGGATTATATTTATCTATAGTGGGAATTCTAAAAATTCTATCTCAACCATCCATATGATTATACATTTTTTTGCATAATGTAGAATAAATTAAAACTTTGCATCTGTTGTATTTATTTTATGTTTGAAATGATGCATTTTACATTCAAAACAAACACTTTTGTCAAAAAAAATTTATTTTCTAAAATAATCAGTCAACAGCCTAACTCATCAAAACAACAATCTGAAACCTTTCAAACTATCATCTGAAACTTACAAACAAGACTATCATAGATTGATGCAACTTATCATGTTTATTTCCAGAACTCATCCTATTATTAGTGCAATTGACCCTTTTATTTATGCAATCCATCCTATTTATTGTTTCAATTGCCTTTTTATTATCGCAATAAATGAACTATTTCTTTAATCGATTCTATGTATTGTCATAGCTTCTTATTTATTGCCACAATTGAACCTTTTTATTGAATCTCAATCAAACTATTTATTGTTACAAATATTGTTTTATTTTCAAAATTTATCTAAACTTAGGATTGAAAATTTCCACTATCCTTTTTCTTCAGATCTCTCTATTTTGTCAAGTCAATTACATCATTTGGTAGCCTCTAAAGCATCAGTTTGTTAGTCTTCTACTCAAATAAAACCTTGATATCAAATGAGATTATACCAAAATCTTCAACATTAGGAAACTTCTCTTCTAGTTTTGGTAATCATTTAGGATTGTTAATTTGATAGGTCAAATTAGATTTTTCTTGATATTTTTAATCATTTAGTATTGTTAATCATTTGGGATTGTTAATCTGATAGAAGAATCAGATTTTTCCTTGAATAACTCTCTTTTTTTCTTTCCTTCCTAACATCTCTTATAGATAATGTTGTCTAGTTTACACAAAATTGGTAAATATCTTAAAGCACTTGATGAACTTATCCTTACCAAGTTGTCAAAATTGATGTGGAACATCCTCCAATTCTAAACCCAACCATCATAAAACTGAGATAATAAACAAATTTTTGTAGCTCCTTCAAGTTGATATATATTCCTTCCTATTCTTTTTCCAACTACAATGATTGTTCTAGACTTCTTCTTGATCTCACAACCTATATTCTTAAACACAACATCATAACCATTTTCACACATATGTCCAACACTCAAAACATTATGATGCAAACCCTTCACATAGTAAACCTTTCCAGTGTTATGATTTCCATCAAAAGTAATAGGACCAAATCCAATAATATATGTTGCCTTGTCATCACCAAATCTAACAGGAAAACCATCATATTTCTCAAGTGTTACAAAATTTATTTTATTACTAGTCATATGATTTGAACTATTGGAAACTACAATTGAATCAATTGTTATATTGTCATTGATGTCAAACCTTAATTGGTGAGACAGTTGCTATCTAGTATAGTACCATATCTTTTAATTGATGAAGATGACTTGAGAAGAAGATATAACAAGAAGACCTAAGGAAAGTTTGATTTATGTGATACTACAATGGGTACTTGATTAGTTGGCACATTGACAAGGTAATGTGTTGGTTATCTTTAACACTAAGTGAACAAGTCAATAGATTTGAAGCATAGGCTTAACCAAGAAATAGAGAATAAATTCAATTTAAGCCGAGTGATGCTAGTGTCGACTGAGTGCCAGTATAAGCCGAGTAAATTTTGTTGTCGACCGAGCATCAGTAATTGCTGAGTGTTAGAGAATTAACCAAGTGAAGACAATATTTTCCAAGAAGGAAAGTTTTAGCAATGACCGAGTTATCCAGTGACGATCGAGGAGATGAACACAATATTAACCGAGTGTCTGTAATTTACAGTTTTTGAAGGAATTGACAATCCCTGCCGACATAGTTGAATTCTTGGGATATTTAAAATGTGTTGACATTTTTAATGAATGGTATGGAGCATTTAATGCATGGTAAACCATTTTCTTATGGATTCAAGGAGAAGTTTGGAGATTTATTTAGATGAATAAGGAGGAGAATAAAATGATGGAAGGATTTGATGAATTTGACCTAAGCCTAAGATCAATGGAAGAGATTAAGAAGAAAAAGATTAATCTACCTGATCAAGGAGGTATAAGGATGACCTAATTGTTGGTTATAATCAAGGAAGAAGAGGTTGATGTTATTGATTGACAAACCTAAGTAGAAGGATAAGAAGAGTTGTGAAGAGTTGAACAAATTTGAGGTGATTGCTTGAAGGGATTTTTTAGAAGATCAGAGATGGAGATAGAAATGAAGGTCAGTTAGTAAATTAGCACATGAGTGAATTTGATTTGTATTTGCAAAGTGAGTTGTATATTTTAGATCATAACCTACTATTACTTTCTAACCATTGTATCATTCAAAATCCTTTAATCAAGGTTGACCTAACACTCATTTTGTAAACCCTTTAATCAAGGTGACATTATAATGGAATGTTCTTAAGCCCTCTAACTAGACCACTCTTAACAAGGTGATTGAATCCTTTAACAGGGTCACACCTAACAGTGTGTATTGTAAACCTTTAATAGGGTTGGCTTCTCACAAAGCTCACTTCAGAAGAGTGAAAAATTAGTAGCATGTTACAAGTGGTTTTTCCCATATTGGATTTCCATGTTAAATCTTGGTGTTATACTTGTGTGAATGTTATTTGATGTGTTGTTGAAAGTTTTATATTCTGCAAGTTGATTCCTTTAGGGAAATGGACTATAAGTTTTATGTTTCTGATTTATTCTATAGAGACCAAGTGAATTACTAATTAGATCTAATATTGTTGAGGAGTTTGAAAGTTTAATTGGTACATCTAGACCTGAGGATAACTGATTCACCCCCCCTTTCAATTTTTTAAAAATCTTTCTAACAATTGGTATCAGAGTTTTTGGTGCTTGCAAGGACAAATTTTAAAGGTACTTAAAGCTAATGATCAAGATGTACAAAAAGGAGGTACCAAAGCTAAACAAGGAGAACTTCCCTAAATGACAAAGTTTGATGAAAGTGCACTTAACTGGTATTGATGATTCAACAAGACACTATATGGAAAATGACTATGTAACACCTGTTGCACCTATGACTATCGAGGAGATGAAAGAAAAACAAGAACAAAATCAAGAAATGTTGGAGATTTAATTTGCCCTAAGTCATTATGAATTTGAAGACATCAAGAACTGTACTAATGCAAAGAAAATGTGGGACACAAATGTGCTGAGAGCCAAATCTGAAAGCTTGAGAGGTAAGTTTGATGAAATTAAAATGCAAGAAGGTGAAAACATTGTTCAATATTGTAGCATAGTTAAAGAAGTAGTAAATGCTATTAGAGGAGATAATGGAAACATTGATGATGAAACTATTATTAGTAAATTCCTGAGAACCCTACTTCATATCTATGGTATAAGATTTTTGCAATACAAGAATCTAGATGTACTCTTGGTAATGTCCTAACTTTGGAAGGTCTTGTTGGTAGACTTATTGCTTTTGAGTTGTCTAAAATTTGATAATTTTACTACTCACAACATTGATTCTACATTCAAGTATAAAATGGTTCTTCATAAGTCTAAGAAAGGAAAGGAAAGACATGTGAAAAGTGACAGTGACAATGATAGTGATAGTGATACTTCTGATGATGATCTCGATGATCTTGAGGAACTTATGGCTAGAAGGCTATTGAGAGGAAAAGGAAAATTAAAAGGTAAACTTCCTATAATCTATTTTTCATGTAACAAAGTTGGCCATATTACAGCAAGATGCCCTTGTTAGAAAGTAAAGTCCACCAAGATAACTAAGAGGCGGGGGGGGGGGGGGGGGGGGTGAATCAGTTATCAAAAAATTATCTATTTTATCAACTTCAACAACATTTAACCATGTAAGCAATATAATTATCAACCATAGAAAGATATTCATACACAATGACACAATAACACAAGATATGTTGACTAGGGAACCTCTTGATCAGAGAGTAAACCCCGGTGGGAATGATGCCCACAAAAGATGGACTAATATGAATATTCCTTATGAAAGTATGGAATTTTTTAGGAGTCTTATGAAATACATTCAGTACATATGAATCCTTGTTAGGAGATTTTGAATCCCTGTTAAAAGATTCTAACCCTGTTAAGAGTTATGGAAGACAGAAGGACCCACTGCCCAAATAGCTTCAAGGCAAGATCACTGAACACACTATCCAACTGACCTTAAGATTATTCAACAAAATAATATGAAATATATTACCTCCTTCTCACTGTGCCAAATTGCACAAACTACTACACAAGATCTCAATTCAAGATCTCTGTACTTCACAAGTCTTCCTTCACCACTGCATTAGCTCTCTTCTTCACTTCATGCATACATTCACATCATAATTCATATATCCTCACACATATCATCATCATATCATATATCATAATAAAACAAGGAAAAACATTCCTTCCTTTACACCACAGTCAAATAATTACAAATGAGTCAGCATACAATTACAAAATAAAAGTTTCCACACGCTACATCAAAATTACATAAAACTGTCAGCTTTGAAATACAATAAATCTTCTTTCATGTGACCTAAAAGTTTGTGTTGTGAACCAAATCACTATAAATGTGTCTCAAACTTCCCTTTAACTGCACAAAACTAGATTCCATCCCGATTAGGAGATATCATCTAATTTCCACAAACCGCTACTCAGGAACACTGCCTGAATACTGCTTCTACCAAAATGCTCATACCTTTCATGAATAAATGAATTACTATCTGTGCTCTTAACCATAGACATATAACATATCAAATAACATAACCTCAACATTGCATATCTCCAATTGCAATATAACACGTGCGCTAATCAAAACACTGACTACTCCTTTGCGAGTCTCCAGAAGATCACTGTGTTGACATCAATGACAATCATAGTCATGAATGCAACAAAAAATGCTATCAATATTCTTCAAAAGAATTCATTCCTAAAAATATCCCCCATTGGCATTGATGGAAACATAGATGAAAAACATCCAATGTTCCAAAAATCCAATATTGCAACACTACTGCTCTAAAAATTCTTCAAGTCCTCTTCATCAATCAAATCACAAATGGTACAAATGGTTTTTCATGTACACTTCTCCCCCATTGACTCAATGATATAAATTTCATCACTATGTCAACAATAACTCAATGTCAAAAGACACTATTCAGAAAATACATTTACAAGAGTCCTCATGACTCAGCTCAAATACACATACTCCCCCATAGAGGAAGTATCAACATCCAATCCAGAAGAAAGATAGGGCTCATATACCACTGGATGAATGCAACCAACTGCATCATTACTCAAGAGTAGGTTGGGGCATAACCCCAAGCATACCTCTCAGATAATCAAATGTATCCTTAGGAAAGGGCTTAGTAAATATGTCTGCTATTTGCTCCTTTGTGCTTATGTACTCCAGTCTGACTTCTTTCTCAGCAACTTTCTCTTGTACAACATGATACTTGATCTCTATATGCTTTGTCTTAGAATGTAATACAGGATTCTTAGACATACTAACTGTACTAGTATTGTCACAATGTATGACAATAGGCTCAACAAACTTGATTCCAATATCCTTTAGCATCTGCTTCATCCAAATTATTTGGTTGTAATTGTTTGCTACTGCTACATATTCTTGAAATACAATACAATTATGCTTCTTGCTTAGCCAAGAAACTAATCTTCCTCCAAGAAAAAAGGATCCACCACTGGAGCTTTTCTTATCATCAACACTACCTCCCCAATCAGCATCTGTATATGCACATAGGGTAAAGTCATCAAATTTTTCATACCACAATCTGTAGTCCATTGTGCCTCTTAAATATCTCAATATCATCTTTGTTGCATAATGTGATTCTCTAGGTTCAGCTTGAAATCTTGCTACAATTCCAACTGAATGTGCTATATCAGGTCTTGTATGTGCCAAATACTACAATCCTCCAATCATAGATCTGTATTTCTTCTGCTCAACTATTGGTGTCTCATCTGTGCTAGATAGTTTATGTCCTGTAACCATAGGTGTTCCAACTAGTTTATAGTTCTCCATTCCAAATCTTTTCAGTAAATCATTCAAGTACTTTGTTTGACTCACAAAAATACCATCACCATTTTGTGTTATCTATAATCCCAAAAAGTATTTCATCTCTCCAATCATACTCATTTCAAATTCACTCTTCATTTCATTAGCAAATTTATCACTAGCTTCATCTTCTCCTCCAAAAATAATGTCATCAACAAAAATAACTATAACTAACAATCCATCTTTAATTTATTTTGTGTATAGATTTCTATCAACTGTTCCTTTTGGAAAACCCAATTTTATCAAATATTTATCTAGTCTTGCATACCAAGTTCTAGGTGCCTGTTTTAGTCCGTATAGTGCTTTCTTTAGTTTACATACCATGTCTCCTTCTTGAGTCAAGGGAAAACCTTCAGGCTGCTCAATGTAGAATTCTTCTTCCAATTCCCCATTCAAAAATACGGATTTCACATCCATCTGATACACTTTGAATTTCTTAAAAGCTGCATAAGCCAGAAACATTCTTACTGCTTCAAGTCTTGCTATAGGTGCAAAAGTCTCTTCATAGTCAATTCCTTCTTACTGTGAGTATCCTTTACATACCAATCTTTCTTTGTTTCTTACTACTTCTCCTTGTTCATTCATCTTGTTTCTGAATACCCATTTAGTTCCAATCGCATTCTTGTCTTTAGGTCTAGGGACCAATTCCCATGTCTTGTTTCTTTCAATATGATCCAATTCTTCTTTCATAGCATTAACCCAATGTTCATCTTCACAAGCTTCATTAGTATATTTAGGTTCAATTTGAGAAATCAAACATAAATGTACCTTATTCTAAGTTAGGACTCCTCTGTCCAAACTTCCAATAACTTGATCAACAGGATGATGTCTTGATATATACATGTTCGATGTCATAGTCTCAGATCTTGCTTCAATTGTAGATTCTTCTCTAGATTCCTCTCTAGTTTCTTTAGCGTGACTCTCATTCAACAATTCACTATCAGTCTCATAAAATAATTTAGTAGCTTCAATGTTAGGCTGAGGATGAGTTCCTTCACCAAATTCATAATCAAGCATTCTTTCTTGAATTTTAAATTTTTCATCAACTTTAACATTTGTGCTCTCAACAATAGTCTTAATTCTTTTATTGTAACATCTATATGCTTTTCTCTTCAAAGAATATCCAAGAAAAATACCTTCATCACTTCTAGGATCAAACTTTCCAATGTCATCATCTCTCTTAATATAACATTTTCTTCCAAAAATTCTACAATACTTAACTAAGGGTGTATGTCCAAACCATAATTCATAAGGTGTCTTGTCTGTGTCTATTCTAATTCATACTATGTTCATTGTATACACTATTGTGTTCACTACTTCTCTCCATAATACTTTTGCCAAATCATTCTCAAATAACATAGCTCTTGCCACTTCAGTCATTGATCTATTCCTCCTTTCTGTAATACCATTTTATTTAGGTGTTCTAGGGGCTAAAAACTGTCTCTTAATACCATTCACTTCACAAAAAGTGTTAAACTCTCTAGAAGTAAATTCTCCACCTCTATCAGATCTCAAACATTTAATCTCCATTCCAGATTCATTCTCAACTTTATTCTTAATGATCTTAAACTTATCAAATGCTTTAGATTTTTCTTTCAAAAATTCAATCCACATCATTCTTGTAAAATCATCAACAAGAATCATAAAATACCTTTCTCCATAGAATCCTCTATTCCTAGTAGGACCACTCAAGTCTGTATGAACAATTTCCAACTTCTCTACCAATGTGAACTTCTTAATAGGAAATGAACTTCTCTTCTGCTTAGCCATCACACATTCCTTGCAAATCATGTTAGTAGGCTTCATAATTCTAGGCAAATCTCTTATTGCAAGTGTAGTACTAGCTTTCACAATGTTATAAAAGTTTATATGACAAAACCTTCTATGCCATAACCAACTATCATCAATTTTAGTAATCAAACATGTCATCTCAGTAGGATTCAACTGAAATACATTACCTCTAGTTCTTGATCATGTTCCAATCAGATTTCCATCTTTATCCTTTATCACACAAGTTTTCTCAGTAAACCAAACTTGATATCCCTTATCAACTAACTATCCAACACTTAAAACATTATGTTTCAATCCATCCAAAAATTAAACATGATCAATCTTAGTCTTTCCATCAAGAGTAATAGATCCTATACCTTTAATCAAACAAGGTGCATTGTTTCCAACTCTCACAACTCCTCCATCATAATTTTCAAACTTTATGAACTTCCTTTTATCTCCAGTCATATGATGTAAACAACCATTGTCTATGATCTAATCAGATTTCTTTTCAACTTGGGAAACTAAGGCTTTTTCTTCCTTAACATCAGATTCAGGATTCTCTTCTTTAATTTCTACAAATCCTATTCCATCATTATTTTCAGTATCACTTTCACTCAAAGTTCTTTCTATACTAGCTTCAAGATCTTCATCATTAGCATATTAGCATTGCTTAGATCTTCTAGGTTTGAGATTGCTTTTGTACTTTTTAACTCTCTTAGGAAACTTAGATGCAAAATGACCATATTCTTGACAAGTCCAACATTTAAAATTTTTCTTATCATCTGGTTCTCTTTTCACAAGCAAGGCAATACCTTCTTCAATTTTCTTATCTTCTTCATTTATAGATCTTCTGCTACAAGCATAATCTCCACTCACACTAGTACTTCTTGACAAAGTAGGTCGAATGCTAAGAGCACTGAATGCTATCTCCATTCTAGGTAAGTCTCCTGATAACCTTAGGTTCATTTTTGGTGCTTCCAATCTTCCAAGAAGAGTCTCTCTTGAAAAATTCATAGTACAAGGTATAACTTGTTCAATCATCTGTGTTTTTTGTTTAAATACAGGATTCAATGTCCTTAGTATCTTCCATATCACTTCATTCTCTGTCTTTTCTCCTCCACAAGATTTTATTCCTACAACAATCTCTAACATTCTACCAATATAGCTTCTAACAGATTCATCTTCCATCATTCTTATATCTTCAAATGCACAAATCCAATTATGTAATCTAGCCTTCTTTGCATGTTCATCACCTTCAAAAGTAGAGTGTAAAGCTTTCCAAATATCATGAGCTTTAGTTAAACATTTTACCTGACTATACTTATTCTCTGAAAGTGCTGTCAAAAGTGCTTCTCTTGCAAGTATATTACACATGAATAGATCTAGTTCATATTTAGATGTTGTCTCAAGATTTTCCTCTTCAATGATAGTTTTTTTATTCTTTGTGATCAACCAATAACCTAGTCCTAAGCACAATAGATGTGTCTTCATCTTCTCTTTCCAGTTGTCAAAATTTACTCCATCAAACTTAGGGCTTTCTTTCCTAAAATTCACCATAGATCTCCTTAAGCTGTTAAACTTCTCTTTCAAGGACCTGCCGCTCTGATACCAATTGTTAGAAAGTAAAGTCCACCAAGATAACTGAGAGGGGGGGTGAATCAATTATCAAACAATTATTTTTTTTATCAACTTCAACAACATTTAACCATGTAAGCAATATAATTATCAAACATAGAAAGATATTCATACACAATGACACAATAACACAAGATATGTTGACTAGGGAACCTCTTGATCAGAGAGTAAACCCTGGTGGGATTGATGCCCACAAAAGATGCACTAATATGAATATTCCTTGTGAAAGGATGGAATCTGTTAGGAGTCTTATGAAATACATTCAGTACATATGAATCCCTATTAGGAGATTTTGAATCCCTATTAAAAGATTCTAACCCTGTTAAGAGTTATGGAAGACAGAAGGACCCACTGCCCAAACAGCTTCAAGGCAAGATCACTGAACAAACTATCCAACTGACCTTAAGATTATTCAATATAATAATATGAAATATGTTACCTCCTTCTCACTGTGCCAAACTACACAAACTGCTATACAAGATCTCAATTCTAGATCTCTATACTTCACAAGTCTTCCTTCACCACTGCATTGGCTCTCTTCTTCACTTCATGCATACATTCGCATCACAATTCATATATCCTCACACATATCATCATCATATCATATATCACAATACAACAAGGAAAAACATTCCTTCCTTTATACCATAGTCAAATAATTACAAATGAGTCGGCATACAATTACAAAATAAAAGTTTCCACATGCTACATCCAAATTACATAAAACTGTCAACTTCCAAATACAATAACTCTTCATTCGTGTGACCTCAAAGTTTGTGCTATGAACCATGTCACTATCAATGTGTCTCAAACTTCCCTTTAACTACGTAAAATTGGATTCCATCATGATTAGGAGATATCATCCGATTTCCACAAACTGCTACTCAGGAACACTGCCTAAATACTGCTTCTACCAAAATGCTCATAACTTTCATGGGTAAATGAATTA
The DNA here is from genome assembly GCA_027943335.1 of Chamaecyparis obtusa. Lineage (NCBI taxonomy): Eukaryota > Viridiplantae > Streptophyta > Pinopsida > Cupressales > Cupressaceae > Chamaecyparis > Chamaecyparis obtusa. The sequence goes on from BSBK01000172.1 coordinate 604,130, forward strand.
CTATCTACGCTCTTAACCATAGACATATAACATATCAAATAACATAACCTCAACATCACATATCTCCAATCACAATATAACACATGCGCTAATAAAAACACTAACTGCTCCTCTACGAGTCTCCAGAAGATCACTGTGTTGACATCAATGACAATCATAGTCATGAATGCAACAACAACTGCTATCAATCTTCCTCAAAAACATTCATTCCTAACAGCCCTAACAAGAATGATAAGGATGAGAGAAGAGAAAGCAAGTACATAGATAAAAGAAATGATAGAAATCATAGAAGGTACAAGGACTACAAAGACAAATGTAAGAAGTCTTGCTATATTGCTGAAGAAGAAACTGATAGTGAAACTAGTGAATCTAATGATTGTGATATAGAAGTTGTTTATGTTTCTATGAAAGATCATTCTAATGAAGATGAGAAAACTACACTTATTTCATATGTGAGTAAAGGAGATAAATGCATTATTGATAGTGGTTTCTCACATCACATGACTGGTGATAAAAGTAAGTTTGAAATCTTAAATCATTACAAAGGTAGGAGTGTTAAGTTTGGTAATGATGCACCATATTCTATGAAAGGAAAAGGATCAATAAGATTGACTGATAATATCATATGTGACAATACTTATTGGGTTGAAGCTCTTAACTATAATTTGTTTAGGGTTGCACAATTGAACAGTACAGGTTACCAACTTGAATTTCATCATAAAAAGGCTAAAATATTTGATGCCACTGGTGAACTAGTTGGAAGTGGAGATCGAACAAAAGGTAACTTTCTCTATCTAGACCTATCTAAAGAAACATGTTTTTTTGCACAATTTGATGATGTATGGTTATGACATAAAAGGTTGTGTCATGTGAACTTTGACAATTTCATAAATATTAGTAAGATGAAGAAAGTTAAGGGTTTACCAAGATTGAAGAAACCTAATAATGTGACGTGTAAATAATGTCAATTGAGAAAACTGACAAAGTCTAGTTTCAAGAGAAAGACATATACTTTTGATGACCTTTTGGAATTGGTTCATACTGACCTTTGTGGACTTATTTGTGTGTAAAGTTATTGTGGTGCCAAATATTTCATTATATTTTTTGATGACTATTCTAGAATGATGGTTGTAATGTTTTTGAAAGAGAAATTTGATGCCTTTTAGTTGTTTAAGTGGTATTTGGAAAAAATTGAGAAAGAAAAAGGTAAAAGATTGAAATGTTTGAGATTTGATAGAGGAGGAGAGTTCATCTCAAATGAGCTCAATATATTCTACAATGATAGAGGAATAAAGAGACAAATGTCTGCTCCAAGGACACCTCCACAGAATGGTATAGCAGAAAGGAGAAATAGATTAATTATAGATTGTGCTAGAATACTAATGATAGAGTAGAATATTGCACAAAAATATTGGGGAGAAGCTATAAGTATAGTTTTCTATACCCTGAACCGAGTACAAGTCAAGAAAGGTACTAATGCTACACCTTTTGAGTTATGGTATGGTTATGCACCTAATGTGAAATACTTCAAAGTATTTGGAAGAAAATGTTATATAGTGAAAGATAATAGGAATGGAAAACTTGATGCTAAAAGTGATGAAGGCATATTCCTAGGATATTCCACTAAGAGCAAAGCTTAGAAGTGTTTGAATTCTAACATTAAAAAAGTTGTGGATAGTGAAAATGTTAGTGTTGATGAATATGCAGAAAATAATGAAGTCGAGTGCATGCAAGAACTTGAAGATTAAAAATCTTTTGTATACATGGAAGAAGGAGAGGTCGATAACATACCTGAGATAGAAAATAAAGATGTCGAGAAACAATATGTACCTATCAAGAAACAACAAGAAAATGTCGAGCATCAGGAGGATATTGTCAAGCAATCAAAAGAAGAGGCAGAGAATCTACAAGATGAACCTAGAGAACAAGAACAAGTAGAAAGGATATATGAGCCTACTTTGGCATAGTATGTGAGAAGACATCATAATCCAGAAAAAATCATTAGAGACAAGGAATTTGGAGTTATGACAAGAAGTAAGTTAAAAGATCAAACATGCTTGTTATGTGAATTTGAGCCCAAAATAGTGAAAGATGCTTTAGAGAATGAGGATCGGATACAAGCCATGAATGAAGAAATAGAGAAGATAGAAAAGAAAAAAACCTAGACACTAGTGTTGAGACCAGAAGACAAAAATGTTATTGGAACAAAATGAGTTTTCAGAAATAAGTTAAATGAGCATGGAGAAGTCACTAGAAATAAAGTTAGATTGGTGTGCAAGGGTTATCCACAAGAAGAAGGAATTGACTATGGGGAGACATTTTCCCCAGTTGCAAGATTGGAAGGAGTGAGAACTCTACTTGCATATGAAACTTTTAAAGGATTCAAAGTATTTCAGATGGATGTTAAATCTGCATTTCTAAATGGAATAATGGAAGAAGTATACATTGAATAGCCAGAAGGATTTTTATACCTAAGAAAGAAGAATATGGTTCAAGTAAACTACACAAGGAACTATATGAATTGAAGCAAGCCCCTAGAGAATGGTATGAGAGACTGCACAATTATTTGATAAAGATTGGATTTGTAAGAATAAAAGACAACAAAAATCTGTACTTGAAGACTAAAAATGGTAAAAGGATATTTTTAGCTGAAATCTTTGTTGATGATATCATATTCAGAGGACAGGATGCCCTATGTCAAACATTTTCAAATGAGATGCAAACTGAATTTAAAATGTCTATGTTTGGTGAGATCAAATTCTTTGTTGGTTTGGAAGTTTATCAGATGAAGAAAGGTATCTTTATTACACAGTCTAAATATGTCAAAGGGATACTAAAAATTTTTGGTATGGAAGATTCTAGACCAGTGAGTACACCTATGGCTACTGGACAAAAGTTGTCAAAAACTGTTGAAACAATTGAAGTGAATCAAACCTTGTACAGATCTATGATTGGAAAGATACATTATGTTGTCCATAGAAGACCAGATATTTCCCTAGAAGTTGGGATTGTTGAAATATTTTATACAAATCCTAAGGAGAGTCACATGATGGTAGTGAAAAGGATATTGAGATATCTAAAAAACAGAGGACTATGGATTGTATTAAAAGAAGAATGATAAGTTTGAACTGAAAGTTTACACTGATGCAGATTGGGAAAGAAATGTGGATGACAGAAAGAGTAAAAGTGGTGGAACATTATTTCTAGGAAAGAGATTAGTCTCTTGGAGAAGCAAGAAATAGAACTACATTTCTCAATCTACAGCATAAGCTAAATATGTAGCAGCAATAGTGAATTGTTTAAATTTAGTGTGGAAGCAATTGTTAAGAGGTATGAAGGAAGAAATCATTGAGATGGTTGTTTTTTTCTATGATAACACAAGCGCTATTAACATATCAAAGAGTCATATAATGCAGACTAAGACTAAGAATATTTCTATCAAGTATCATTACTTGAGAGAGCTAGTTCAAGACAAAGAAGTGAGGTTGGAATATGTGAATAAAAATAAATAATTAGAAGATATATTTACAAAATAATTACCTAAGGATGCTCATGAATACCAAAGAGGTAAATTAGGGATGATTCCCCTAACTGAGGATGCCTATTAACATATAGGAGCATTGCATCAAATATACTAATCAGAATATCTGACAAATTGATGCAAAAGAGGTCACACTTTAGGAGTTGCCTAGAGTTGTGAAAAGTGAAGCATAAGATGTAAATCGGTCATAAGAAAGATGACAAAGGGAGCATACAATTCATAGAATTGACATTAAGATATCTACATGGTGAAGATGAACATCTTTGGCATTTTTGTCAAAGTGTGAAAGATTCGGAAGAAGATTCAGTGAACCTGAGGGAGAGATACAAAAAAGAGAAATGACCCTAAGCAAAGAGGGAGAGAATCAGTGAATTTGAATAGATAATGCACTAGAGATCTAAATGAAGCTAAGGATATTAATGAAGATCTGACACATAGAGAGTTGATAGAAGTTTCTTTATTTACATACTCTTTTGGATTTTATGGTTGAACATGTGGTGTTTCTATCAATGCCAAAGAGGGATATTGTTGGAAACTACAATTGAATCAATTTTTATATTGGCATTGATGTCAAACCTTAACTAGTGAGATAGTTACTATCTAGTAGAGTACTATATCTTTTTATTGATGAAGAGGACATGAGAAGAGGAGATAACAAGAGGACCTAAGGAAAGGTTGGGTTATGTGATACTACAATGGGTACTTGATTAGTTGGCACATTGACAAGGTAATGTGTTGGTTATCTTTAACACTAAGTGAAGAAGTCAATATATTTGAAGCATAGGCTTAACCAAGAAAAAAAGAATAAATTCAATTTAAGCCAAGTGATGCTAGTGTCGATCAAGCACTAGTATAAGCTGAGTAAATTTTGGTGTCAATCAAGCATCACTAATTGCCAAGTGTTAGAGAATTAACTGAGAAAAGATAGTATTTGTCGATAAGGAAATTTTTAGCGATGATCGAGTTATCCAGTGATGATTGAGGAGATGAACACAGTATTAATGGAGTGTCAACAATTTAGAGTTTGTGAAGGAATTAAGAATCCCAGCTGACATAGTTGAATTCTTGGGATATGTAAAATGTGTTGACATTATTAATGAATGTTATGGAGCATTTAATGCATGGTAAACCATTTTCTTTTAGATTCAAGGAAAATTTTGGAGATGTATTTAGAAGGATAAGGATGAGAATAAAATGATGGAAGGATTCGATGAATCTAACCTAAACCTAAGATCTACAGAAGAGATTAAGGGGCAAAAGATTAGTCTACTTGATCAAGGAGGTATAAGGATGACCTAATTGTGAGTTTTAATCAAGGAGGAAGATGTTGATGTTATTGAATTACAAACCTAAGAAGAAGGCTAAGAAGAGCTATGAAGAGTTGAACAAAGTTGAGGTGATTGCTTGAAGGGATTTCCAAGCATATCAGAGATGGAGATGGAAATGAAGGTCAGTCAGTAAATTAGCACATGAGGAATCAGATCTCTATTTACAAAGTGAGTTGTATATTTAAGATCAGAACCTATTGTTACCTTCTAACCATTGTATTAGTCAAAATCCTTTAATCAAGGTTGAACTAATAGTCATTTTGTAAACCCTTTAATCAAGGTGACATTCTAATAGAATGTTCTTCAGCCCTCTAACCAAGCCATTCTTAACAATTTGATTAAATCCTTTAACATGGTCACACCTAACAGTGTGTATTGTAAACCTTTAACAGGGTTGGCTTCTCATAGAGCTCACTTTAGAAGAGTGAAGAATTAGTAGCATGTTACAAGTGGTTTTTCCCATATTGGGTTTCCACGTTAAATCCTGGTGTTATACTTGTGTGAATGTTATTTGATGTGTTGTTGAAAGTTTTATGTTATGCAAGTTGATTACTTTAGGATTGTGGACTACAAGTTTTATGTTTCTGATTTATTCTATAGAGACCGAGTTAATTACTGATTAGCTCTAAGATTGTTGAGGAGTTTGAAAGTTAAATTGGTACATCTGGACCCAAGGATAACTGATTCACCCCCCCTCTTAGTTATTCTAAAATCATTCTAATATTGAACATCCACTATCAATAAATCATTCATTCTTATTTCTTCTAATAAATAATGCAATCTCAGTATTATCATTAAATTTTGAGAAAATGCTAGAACTATCAAATCTAGGCTTTTCTTGTTCTACGAAAACTAAATAGTCTTTATGATCTGATTCATCATCTAATTTACTAGCATCTTCACTAACATAGTAGGCCTTCTAATTGAACTTCTTAAACTTCTATCACTTAGCCTTTTCTGGACACCTAGTTGCTAAATGACCAATTTTTCCACATCTAAACCATTTAAGGAGTAACATACTTTTATAATTGTGAGTACATTTATTTATCTTTCTTGCAAAGTTTTATTCCATCTCAATCAAATCATCATCATCTAGATCTTCCTCTTTCTTTTTATCTTTATAGGTTGTCTTAGATCTACTCCTATCTTTTTTTAATTTTCTCAACTCAAATGTGGTTAGAGTGCCAAATAATTGTTTTCTAGTAAACTTCTTCAAGTCATAAACTTCCTCAACAACCAATATCTTGTCACTATATCTCTCTAGTAAGGTCATCAATATCATCTCCATAACATATTTATTAGTAATAGTTCCTCCTTGATTTTTTCCTTCATTCACTGCATTGTCAACCCTCTAAAAGTAACTTGTAATATCTTCATTTTTTTCCATTCTCAGGTTCTCATATTGATGCTTAGTTTTTATCTTCTTAGATAGCTTAACTCTATCATTTTCTTCAAAGATATCTTTCAATTTTTCATAAACTTCATAAGTAGTCTTCAATGAAATAACCTTAGTCAACTTAGTTTTTCATAAAGTACTAAAATTGCATAGGTTGCTTTCGCATTCTCCTTATAGGCTGAAATTTCATTTTGAGTAGTAGGGCCATTCAAAGGTGCAACATATTTCATTTCCATAGTTTTCCAAGTAGTGTAACTAGTAGAAATCATGTATCCTCTCATATTTTCTTTCCAGGAATTATAATCATATCCATCAAACATAGGAATATTCAATTTGTGCATCATCAGATCTACCTCAATCAGTTAAGCTCTCTCTAAGGAACCAAATCTCTGATACAAATTTTTGAATAGACCAAATAACTAAGGGGGGTGAATCAATTATTATAAAACAAATTCTTAACCTTAGTGAAATTTAAAGCAATCAAAAATTTATAATAGATATGAACATGAAAACCAAAAAATATCAACACCACGAACACCAAAATTTACATGGAAACCCAAGATGGGATAAACTATAGAGAAGATAATTATTAGGAAAATACTTCACCAGTTAAGATTATTTTTACAAAGGGCTCACTACCAGTTTTCTCATTGTAGGTAAAGCTCACTACCAGTTCAGCTAACTACCTAGAAATTATAAAGGCTCACTACTCGAATATATGAAATGAAAATGAATCCACCACTGAAGTAACTATCACCAATAATCAATAACATAAAATATGATATAATAGTTAGCTACAGGTTGCACCAATTCACATATACATCAATACACAAATATTCCCTTGTTAGATTTGCATTCACTTTGCATATTTTACACATAAGCATGCCACAACAAATAGAATCATCTCTCTCTTATACCATGCCATGCCAACAACTAGGTCATCTTAATACAATTTGAAATAGGTCACATTGAAGCATTCCTATGGTGGAAAGGAATAAAATGTGGACCACCTCACTCAATATGACATGTCTCGCTCACAAAAAAATGCAACACCATCATCGAGATCTTTAGAACCAATGGATAGGATCTATACATTTCAATACAAATACTTGGACTAAAGCACAATGACTACTTTCAAGATAGGATTTGACCCTTAAAAATGAGCCACATTATGTTGCATGATAAATGGGAGAATAGATTACCAAAACATCCAATCCACATCTATGCATAGGATATAATGACATCAATGACAACAAAAATTGTATAAATTAATATCTATTAGAGATAAAATTAAGCAAAACAAAAATAGAGCCCAAAGTCAACCATGTATTAAGTGAACCATCGAATAATGGAAACAACAAGTGTATATATAGGTTAGAATGTCTTGAAAAACTGTGGGATGGACTCCTTCAACCTAGAGTGGTGGAAAAATTACTCAAGGAACTAGGATGAAGTGCCAAAATAAAATTGACACCTCTCAACTAGGATCCTAAATGTTGACAACTTGATGAACAAATGTCAAGTCAGAATGAACAAATAAGTAGGCTTAATAAGCCTAAGTGTAATTAAAAAAATACACTAACAATAATGATACCATCATCATCACATTCTAACATGTATATAATAAGGTTATCATAGGATTATCACCAATTGGAGACCTAGCTTGGGTACCTTGACAATTTAAATAAGACTCATATAAACAACTTCCATATCAAACAACTAGTATATACCTGAATAATATCTGAAACTACCAAATGGTGTTACAAAACCATGGATTGAAACAACCCAATAATTTATGCCAAAGTTATCTCCAATCTAAGATGTCCTACAATGTGTCAAAACACATACCAACATATGTAACTCCCTTTTACAACTTATTAATGTTTCCAATACATTTTTACATTTCCAATTTCATGACGTCAACTTATAATTGGAGGCTATAACTTTTGATCAAGGAGCCTAATTGGCTGGCTGCAAGAAGTTGAGTCCCACTTTTGGGAAAAAAAGTGGAAGTGTTTTCCCTATTTTTCAAAATTTATGTCAATTGATGTCACAATTTGAGGCACTTAAAGTTTGAATCTCACAAAACTTAAGTAATATAAAATGTAGTTCTCGGAGTCTACTTTTCAAATATGTAGTTTATTTCAATACCCACATGGTAAAAATTGAATTTTAGTAGTCATGCTTAAAAACCACTTTTTTCAAAATGCATGTTTGAAGACCACACCACACACATGTATGACCACTCTTTTTTGAAGTAAATAAATGATTTTTGTGAATCCTTTTGAGGAAAGGTACCTAAAACACTAAGATTAATGAAAATATTTTTTCTTTTTTTGTATTGAATATTTTTTATTAATTTTTAATTGACTATAAAGTACATTTTTGAAACCTCTGGTGTACAGCCACCATAATTCGATGATAACTTCATTTTTTCTAATTTTTTTTATCTTGAAGGAAATTCTATGTGGATTGATGTCATATAATTCAGTTTTCAAAAAGCGTAAAAATAAAAAAAGTTATTAAAATTTTAGTTAACCTTAGTATTTCAAGTTTAGGTACCACATTGTCTTAATAAATATTGTAAAAATACTAAAATTTCTCATATCACTATGAAATTTATATTTTTAGAATCTGTACAATAAGAACTAAAATGGGTTTTTGTTTCGTCAAAAAATTCATTTGTGAAGGCATCCAAAAACTTATGACAAGGAAATTTTTTTATATTCCAATGTCTTAGCCATTATTTTGTAGGCCCAAGCATAGGCTTGGTCCCACCAAGCCTATCCCAAACCAAAAACCAAGGCAGTGGTATGGTTCATGCTCATAGTTTTAAAAAATGGGTGCTCGTTTCTATTTAAACTGTTGAAATTGAAACGGGCACCTGTCTTATTTAAATAACAAGTGCCTATTTATTAAAGAGTTGTTGCAGACAAAAAATATGATTGTGGGCCTGATCTCAATGATTGACAAGTATTAAATCATTTTTTGACTGATCTGTACTGCAGACAAAATAATTTTACTCAACATTCTCTTTTTTTGTCTTATTTTGGATCTGACATGAAGAGAATCCTTTGAATTCAAATTTTGGTGCAAACATGAGATCAAATAAATGCAGAAAGAGACTAAGAAAGTTTTTGACAACTGAGGAGGTTGCAGAAAATAGAGAGAAGGAGCCATAAATGACAATGAGAAAGAAAATAAAGAATTCAAAAATTGAATAATGTTGGAGCATTGAGTTCAACATTTTTTTTAGAAGAGGAGAACAATCAAGACACCATGATGGATGCAGAGGTTGAAGAAGAAAATACAATATAATAAAATTCAAGTGCATCTTCTAATCCAGTATTGGATACAGGTATGTCTTCGTAGCCAAATGTAACTTATTTTGATAAAGAACTTGATCACAATACAAATGTAAGGATACAAAATTAAGATGATACAAATTATATAAGGATACAATATTCATAGTAAGTAAACACATTTTTTGCACCTTACATGGCATTAAGACGATACAAATGTGGGCTCTTAATATTTGCAAATCAACCCCATGGGCTCTTTTATATTTCAAATTTTGCATCTAATTTTGCATCAAATTTTTTATATACAAAATTTGGCATCTAAATATGCACATTACATTTGATTTTTTTTTTTATATACAAAATTTGGCATCTAACTATGCACATTACATTCAATTGTTATTTTTATATACAAAATTTGGCATCTAACTATGCACATTACATTCGATTGTTATTTTTATATACAAAATTTGGCATCTAAATATGCAAATTACACAACTGTATGTAAAAAATAAATGTCTTTTCCACTCATAAAGTGTATAAGTTTAACACATGGTACTCGATGACATGTACATTCCAATCCCTGCATTCGGAAGGTAGAAGAAAAGTTAATAGAGAATATAAGAAGTTTATATAGGTTGAGAAAAAGATTATCAACATGTATAAGTAACTAAATGAACCAAAGAACATGACTAGACAATGCATAGTGAAGTTTACTGTCATTAAAGATGGGCTAATCAAATGCATACCTCGATCTTCTATATCTATCATATATGTATCCAATTGCATTTAAAATCCACATACAAAACCAAGTTTATTGACTCAAACAAATAAAGCAAAAGACTACAATTAATTTATTGAATGTAATCATAATAAACATGGAAAACCTTGCAACTTGAGGTGAACTTACCTACTAAAATGTGCCTAAAGTATAATCTCTCTTCTTGAGGGTATTCAATATTGCTTCATGATCAATAGTACTAATAGTCCAAAGTTCCTTTGTCTTTGGTTTTCCTTGATATTTCAACAACTTAACATTGGCTGCTATAACAAGGTGTGAATACATGAGAATGGTTTTGTGCTTCTCATAGTCTCCAAACATAGAAATACCATTATTTTTAATCATATATGTGTGCAACCATGTTCTCATAACAACATGTGATCATGTTGGATATGTGAACATATCATCATCTGTCATCGATTCTGCAAGTTTGTGCTTTCCTCATACACAACGTGCTAACTAGTAATTTGATCTCTCATCATTCCCTTGTGGTGCAACCAATGCAAAAACATGTCATGGCTGTAGAAGATCTGAAAGATGGTCGTAGTCAAGTGAACAATCCATGTCATCATTTATTACTGAGATTGTGAGAGATAAAGTCTAGTAAGATAATGTGGAACCCATATATCAACCCACTCACTTGACTCACACTGATCCCAATCACACTAAAGACCACTCGGACAATAACAAGCCAACTCTCGTGTCCAAATGGTCCATGTACTAGCATCTAAGCTTCGAAATGAATGTATTTTTGAAGAATCTTTCACAGTTTGACAATCCAACCTATCTCCTATTGTGCCCAAATCAACCAACCAAAAGAATCTACGCATTGCTGAATCAAGAGTCCCCCCTGTGACAATGATGAAGTACACCAATCAACAATAGAATGAGCATCAATGATTTATGCAACTGAAATCCTCAATTTCTCCTTAACTAGAGCTATCTTTATGCATGCACCTGCTCCATCATGCTCCCCTTTTCCATGACCTATCTCAAAAAAACTCCAAATATGAGGTACACCTCTCTCTACATGCATTCTACATAACCAATAAAACATACAAGCATTTTTTAATGGACCTGTGCAGTTATCTGACCAAATGAGATGTCTATCCATAGCAATATTATTTTCCCGCACTCACTCAAAATAATTCTCAAAGAAATGTTGGAAAAATTCATATGAGTGCGATCTATCATCGTTCATATAAAAATGGTACTCTCTGATTATCTTCTAGTCATCTTCTGTACTATTAGGGGAATGTCTATATGTTATGTGCACAAATATAGCAACTTGAATAGAATTGTATCATTGAGCTTGCAACTCATTCTGGGGCTGCAATGTATAGTTCTCTACAAAGTCAACAACCAATATAATAGTATGAATCATAAAAGTGTCCTTACACATCCTAAATTGTTGATCCAACCACTACGACCTGTGACTATGCCTTGCATACTTGTAAAAAAGATTCTTCATGAAATCTGAAATAAAATCAGCTACATTTCATTCTTTTGTAACCAACTCACATCTAGAGCCTTCACCTCCACTTTTTAATGTATATTTAACAGTTTCATATACCTTTTTGTGGACAATTGTCTTTCCAAAATTGTGTTCACAGCCCTCATGAAAATATTCAACAAACTTCACTAGCCCACCACACTCTGAGCACTTGTCATTTAAGCAATCTTTTCTATAAAAGAAACATTCATCATCTCTAGGACATAAAAAATGATCTAGCAAGTCTCTTGATGATTTTGGAAGAGCACTTGCACCACACTCCTCCAACATTTCACTAGTATGCAAAGTAGAATGAATGGATCGTAACAATTCATGGTGCATTGAAAACTCCACATGATATTTGCAATAACAAGTATTTAGAATCTTAAGAGGCACACAAAAAAAGGCTTCAGGGCTTCAAAAGGTCTTTGTGATATTTGCAATGTTGGAAGTGTCTCACAAAATTTTTTTAACAACATTGTTTGACTCACCTCCAAATAATGTTTGGGATGTGGGGTGCAGTCTCGAATGCCAATTCTCAACTTCAAGACATCCTTCACCTTTGGTAACACTCTTGATTTAGATTGCCAAAATAGTTGAATTTGATCCTTCACAACATCGGTAAGCTTCTTATCACAATGTGAAAGTCTCCCACCATAATCCCATGTATCATTTTGAAGAGGATCATCAAGTCTTTCTCTTCTTGCAAGTGCTATATCCAAAGTTTTATGATTTAGATTCAAGTCAACACAAGTTTGTCTTATCAAACAAGCCTTTCTCAAATGATGACTTACTAAGGAGGTTGTAATAACCCTCCTAGCGGCTCTCTTATCTTTTTCCTTGGTAGTCTTCCCAATGGAATTGAGAGCACTAAAAATATTTCTCACAATAATAGCATTCCTCTCCTTTTCCTTGTTCACACTAATCTTCAATTTGACTAGTATATGTCTCATCTTCTACATCTTTAACAATTGCACAAACATTTGGCATTGCTCAACCAACATTTTGTGGCTAAAAAATTGATCAAAAAGTTTTGAAACCCACAAGCGTACGGTTCTTTCTGATCTCTTGCCATCGAAATTGCTCATTATGTTCTCATCAATTTCAAGTAAACATTTAGTTGTCCTTGAAGGTCTGAATTTTGAAGTTTGTTTTTCTTCCTCCAAAGGGACTTCATTTCTCATATAATTTGGAGATGTGTTACGTTGATTTGGTTCTTGTGTACCATTATCATTGTCAATTCCTTCATATTCAATCGGTGGATTGTCATTGATGATGTCCACACTTCCATTGTCCACATCTACATGTTCATTTTCATCTTCAATCCCTACATTCTCATTTTCAATATTCTTGTCATAAATCATTTCAAATTCATGTTCTTCACTTGAAACCACATTCAAAGGTGGGTCTATGTCGACATCTTCATTAATATTTAACATACCTTGACTCTTGTTCCGATGGGAAACCCTATCCATTTCTCTATACACTTCAATATCTTCATTTGTGAGTCTCCTCTTCTGTTTATACTTTCAATGACTACTACTCCCCATAGTTAGACCAAAAAGGTGATGCAAAAACCTTTGGTAATAGAGAAAATCCAACCAACAAGTACAAAAATTGGATTTTTGTCTTCTCTAAAGATAAAACATGATTCGCTACAACTCGACTCCTGTGATTCTATAGAAAAACGTGCCTCTCTAGAGGGACCCAGAGAATATTTTTTTTACTTTTCACTAGTAAATAGAATCGGATATCTAAAAATATCAGATATCTAAACATATCAGATATCTGATATTATCGGATATCCAAGATCTCCTACCAAAATTTTGCCAAAATCTCTCTCTCTCTCTCTCTCTCTCTCTCTCTCTCTCTCTCTCTCTCTCTCTCTCTCTCTCTCTCTCTCTCTCTCTCTCTCCCCCTTACTCTCTCCCCTTCCCCCCCTCTCTCTCTCTCTCCCCCCCCCTTAAGTATAATATTGAACATATAATATAAATATTTAATAATTTAATATTATACTATTATATAATACATAAATAATAATATAATATAGTACATAATAATATAAAAATTTATATTATAATATTAATGCTATGCTATTAATATTTAATATTAATATTTAAAAAAAAAATTCTAATATATATTTTAAAATTGAAAAAAAAACTTAACTCAATTAATATTAACATAAAAAAATACAATTTAATATGAAACTTGAAATTGAGAAAACTAGTGCAATTGAAATTTTGAATTAGGTGGGAAGTTTTGGATATCCAATTAGGCTTGGTATTTGATTGGGAAATACCAAACCTAGATGGTCAACCCTTTAGGCATGTTTAGGAGATTGTTTTGATATCGAGACTTCAACCATGTAGCTGACGACTATTTTTTCACCCAAAATTGATGAAACGAAAAGAGTTTCTTTAAGACATTATCAGCTTTCAATCAATATAATTGCTATCAAATTTTGAGTTCAGTAAGTAATTATTACTTATTTTTCAATTGAGTTATCTTTAAAGTCGTAATTGACATACTGATTGAAAAACAACTATAACTTTCAAACCGTTTAACCTTTTTCAAATCCAAAAAATGTGTCATATTCTATGCTTCGACTACTATAAGAAATTTTTTTTTTCAATTTTGTAAAGTTTAGAATTAGTTAAGGTGGTCAGACATGAGAGTTGTTTTATTCTGAAAAAGTTGTAGCATAAAATTCATAATTAATTATTTATTTGGCAAAAAATTACAAAAAAATAAGTGTCACATCTGGGCATGAGTCTACTACTTATATCTAGAATCTTGGGAAAATATATCATCATTTTATTTTGATTAACATGGTCAGACATACACGTAATTTTTATATTTTTCTTGAAATTTTCGTACTACTGCATTGAAATCTAAAATTTTGAACAATTAGATAAAAAAATTTTAGACAAGGGCTAGTAGTTTAGAAACTAAATTCAATTTCCTAAAGATTTTATTCTTACAACTTTTTCACATAAGGTTCATAAGATGTTCAAATTTTTACATCAAGTTGAATAACCTTGATTTTCTAATTTTTCATTGCCACTTAAGGCCATAGTTTGGTATACCATGATCTTGCATATACCCACATAAATTATAAAGTATATATAACTTGACTATAAATTTATGTAACAAAAGCATGTACATTAGGTGTGTGACATGTAGCTAATGTCACTGATGAGTCGGGACATAAATGTGATGTAGTATGAGAGAATCCAAAACCATAAAATTGCAAAAAAATAAGTACGAATCAAAATTGTACATAAATTAGTAACCATATAAACACTTAAAATTAATGAATGAAAAACATACTATATGTATATGCATCTGAGTCTCAGTGACCGATGGGGTAGATCATGAAGAACTGCCAATCTCAATGTTGCATGAAGCACCCTACAAAATTTCAAAAAATATGTCAAACACGTTATCAATTAAATTTTTTTAATTCTCTAAAGTTTAAATGTACTTAAATGTATCTAGATCAAAGTGCATACTGTGAACGGGGCACCGAGATCTTGAGGTGTGGATGTCATATAATGACAACCAATGAATGATGTAGTGTCAACCCTCCCCTTTCACCAAAAAATCCACATGTTATGGTTCATATTTGTATAAATATGAAATTTAATATTGTACTATAAATTATAATTAAATTTACATTTGCGGGATGATCATCGTCCACATAGAGAAAATCAACATATGATGTGATCTCATCTCCAACATCACCATGTGTTCCACCATCAACATCATCATATCCATGATGGGTAGTATGGGAAACATCAAGATCACTCTGGGGACCCCTGTATATATCCCCACAACTCATGCAAACATGTGCTATGCTAGGGGAAACCCTCACCTGGGTCAAGTGCTCTAATAGATTGCCTGAAAGGGCACTCAATGAACCAAGAGAAGACTACATTTCTTGATGATGGGTAGGTGCAAGAAGTACTAGAGCAGATAGATGAATAAGGGGCTCATTACACACATAATTTCTAGTTCTATCACTTAATTTGGCCCATGGCCTGTCCTGTGGCATACCCCAACCAACCCCTTGGAATGCTTTCATGTTAAAGTAATTGGGTTTCCTACCCAATTCAAATTCAGCCAATAATTTTTTCAAAAAATATAGGGGGACCTCATGATTAGTGTGTGGTGGATGGTCAAATACCGTCCACCACCATTCCCAAAAATGCTTCTAGCTATATCATGGTGTTGACAACATCTAATAGAAATATGTGGCTTCTTTCCAAGTATCTGCTCACTTATTTTAGGGTAAAAAAAATAACGTTTCATATCATTTTTTATAATTTTTAAATCAATGACCTCTTTATAAGAGAGGTTGTCAATTTAATAAACATGCATGGACTCCCTCCATGACTAAAAACTATCAAGCTTAGATTCTGAAGTTTGTACGTAATCTACTATGCCTTGCATGATATTTGCAAGGCATAGTAGTTGGGGAGGTGGATGAGGATCATGCCTAATAGTATTTATGTCTCTCATAATGGCCTGTACATTTTTCCTAATATGGTCTCTCAACTCCTTAGGAGTAGTTGGAGGTGGAGGTGGAGGTGGAGGTTGAGGTGGCAAGGGTGGGGGTGGGGGTGGGGGGTGGCAGTGCTTGCTGACCCAAGAGATCATCAATGTTAAAATCATCCATGGATTT
This sequence comes from Chamaecyparis obtusa, assembly GCA_027943335.1. Lineage (NCBI taxonomy): Eukaryota > Viridiplantae > Streptophyta > Pinopsida > Cupressales > Cupressaceae > Chamaecyparis > Chamaecyparis obtusa. The sequence continues at coordinate 620,651 of BSBK01000172.1, forward strand.
AGTCTGCGTATATATAAAAACATGAAAATTTATAATTAACATACAATTTACATTTTACCTTAAAAAAAAGACTTAAATAATAATTAATTACAACATAATTAAGAAATACAATAGAGAGAGAGGGATAGAGACACTTAAATAATTAATTACAACATAATTTCAAAAAATAGAACTATAGGTAAAGAAATTAAGCAGGGAAAAGGGGGGAAGGAGGGCTCTGATGAGGTGCTCGACTCAGATGAAGAAGAGTACATTAATTTTGATACTAAGGAGAGCCAAGACATGCATTTAGACACGGATGCAGAAGCCTCCCCTCACTCTAAAAATGGGAGAAAGAAGATTAAGAAAGAAAAATTGGAGAAAAAGGAGAAACCAGAACCTAAGAAGAGCATTGAGATCTCTTCAGATGGAGATTATGATGAGGAGGCAGAGGGCATGGAAATGGGGTGAGAAAGTGTGGACGAGGAGGAAGAAATGACTGCGGATGAGGAGGAAACTAAGGAGAAAAAGAAGGGAAAGAGAAAAATCACAATCAGGATGCCAGCGGTCAGAGAAGAGGATACTGATAACAATTTTGGTAGGAAGCAGAGGAAAAGGAAGGAATTTAAGGAAGACAATAAAAGAGGAAGGTTAAGAGGAGGGGAAGGACAGTGAAGAGGAAGAGGGAGTCAGGGGAGAGAGGATGATCATGCACAAGATTGTGAGGATCACGAGACTGACCAGTACACCTGCAAGATCTCAGATAAAGAGAAGAGTGTGGTTTGGAGAGATTTCCACAATGTTTCAGTCAGGATGGGCCTAAAGAGGGAGATGATGAAAGCTTTGGTTAAGGAGAATAAGGAGGGAAAGATAAAAATGGAGGACCTTATCGACCCTGCCTTGGTTATTCTGAGTGACATCACAAAAGAGAACCCTCAAATGGATGTGCTCAACAATGCCAAAAATAGTGCCATTGATAGCTATAGAACTACCAAATGGACCTACCAAAAAATCCAGGAGTTAAAATTTAGGGTGGGCAGGTTGGAGAGGGAGGGTAATAGCAACAAGATTAGGCTTACTAAAGAGAAGAATGAAATGGAAAATAAAATGGAGGAAATGAAGAAAAGAATTTAGAGTGTGGAGGGAACTTTGCAGAAAATTGTTGAGAAAAGCTACAGTATTCTCAAAGCTTCAAATGACAACATAAAAGTTCTGATCGGTAAAATTGAGGATCACAGGGGTAGCAAGGACAAGTCTCCCAATAGCAGTAAAGATAAATCTCTGGAAGATGGTCCGAGGAAGAGAACCAGATCCAGCACTATGAAGAAGGATACCCAGGAACCTGATAAGGACCTAGCTGAACTTAAAGAGGTGGTGGACAAGGCATCTGAGCTTGAGCTTTGAGCGGTGGAGATACTCAGAGAGTTTACTTGAGTTGCTCTCCTAGCTTTGTGTTTGGCCTGGTTTTTTGTCCTTGCCCCTGGTTTTGTTTACTGGCCTTTTTGGTTGCTTTACTGGCGGATTGTGTCTGGCTTTCCCTTTTTTCTATGGCTATCTTGTTTATGTAAACTTTCATTTTTATATCTTTGTTATGCTTTAACTCTGTAAGGGTTTCAGGGCCCTGTTAAAACTTGTTTTCCTTAATCAAAAACATAATTTCAAAAACGTGAAAATTTACAATTGACATATAATTTACATTTTACCTTACAAAGAAAGACTTAAATAATTAATTACAACACACACACACAGACACACAAATTCTTATTTTAGTTGTGTCTAGGTTTACGTTTTCGATAGGTACAATTTCTTGTTTTAGTTGTATCTATGTTTACATTTTTGTTTTCTACGTAGGGTTTCTTATTTTAGTTGTGTCTAGGTTACTATTTTTTTTTTCTACCTACAGTTTCTTATTTTAGTTGTGTCTAGGTTTATGTTTTTGTCTTCTACTTAGGGTTTCATATTTCAATTGTGTCTACGTTTACATTTTTTGTTTTCTACCTAGGGTTAAATTAAGTTTTAATAGTTTTCTAGTTTGGTACGATAATTTAAAATGTAAATTAAAACTAAAAATAACTAAATGAAACATAAAATATAATTATTTATATGGTAAATTAGAAAACAAAGTTGAAACTAAGCTATTACTTGTTTAAAGTTAGTTAAAAATAACATTAAACTACAAATTTTTATGAAAAAAATAATAAAAAATAGTGGTAGGTACTTGAAATTAGAAGAACAATAGCTGAGGGAGTCAGCAATAGCAATAGAAATGGGCACTTGTACCTTAAAAATTGTGATCCTGTTTACCAAGTTGTGAAAATAACTTGGAAAATAGTTTTTTTTTTAAAGATACATTTACAAAACAGGCACCCAATTTTAAAATGGGTTCCCCTTTTTAAATATGAGTTGGGCACACAAATCTAAATGGGTGCCTAATTTTTTTTAAAAAGGTGCCCATTTCTTTTGCCAAAAAATTATGGCTGCAAACTTTCGTATGTTAAACTCACTTCTAGAATCTATATTTAAATTTTATTTTATTTGCATTCTAGATACCTAACCTAGTTTTATAAGAAATAAGTCAATATAATATTTACTATCTTTTCAAATAAATAAAAAAATATTAAGGTTATTGAAGAAATTATATATTAAAGAAACAAATATGTAAATAAATAATAATTAAGTAATATAAATATATGAAAATATCTTCCAAGCCAATTTAAAAAATAAATCATATGTAATTTCTAAAATGTCTAATACTTAATTTTAAAAGTTAAAATAATTGACTTAATCTTGTTGAAATGGTTATGTACTTAAAGATATACATTGTTGATTTACTATTATTGAATTTTATGAAAAGTATAGAAAAATAGAATGACATAGGTATATTCAAATAACTATTTATTAAGGAGTGATTCATTTAGAGCACCCTCAAAACACTTTGTTAATGAAGCTGCCACCAAGATTCAAACTTACTATATGTATGTAATAAATAGATTTTAATTAAAAGAAAATAGTTGATTAAATAAAATAACACCATACCATTCTTATAATCTATATAATGTATGTTTGTGTATCATATGAAAAGTTAAAATATATTACTATTTACTATTCATATTAAAAAATAATATAACTCCTCAAACATAATTTAATTATCTATATATTTTTTATACGTAACTAAAATTTACATTTATTTAGTAAGCAATACACATACACCTAAACCACACCTCACCATGATGATGAAGAAAAGTACATGTATTACTACATTTGACACAGAAATGATTAAATTTTAATTATAAATTCAAACACTATTTTGCATCTCATCACATAAAGAAAGTTCAAGGCATTACATAAATATAATAATAACTCATCAAGATAAATACATTAATACATCCATTTAAAAGATGGTGACAAATATTAGATAGATATCTTTATAATATGTATAATATAATTAAGCTAAATTTTTATGAAATTAATATATATAATAATTTAATTTGAAACTAAGAATTATTAAATTAATTTTATTTATTTATTTTATATAAAATTAATATGTATTTTAAGAATTTGTATGCTTGTGTGCAAATTTAAAGAAAGAGAGAAATTACTAGTATAATATTACTTGTAATTTTAATCAAACTAATCTTTAATCATAGTCTTTTCAAATATATTATTCATCTATTTTATAATACATTGAGAAATACAAGCAGGAACAAATTAGATATGATATTATTTATTTTTTATGTGAGTTAGTAATAATGATTCATTATGATTTTCTAATATTCAGATATCTCTTTCAAAAGAAAGAAATATGTATAAAACTATAATTAATCAAATTCTTATTCAACAACCAAAATATTACAATAGACTTTTCTAGATTTTGGAGGGAGAAAAGCATTGTACAAAATGATGAGAGAATAAGCAAAATTAGGACACAAAAATGTGAAATATTATCTCCTTCACAAAAAAGAAATATGTATAAAATTACAACCAATCAAATATATATTCAACAATCAAAATATTACAATAACTTTTTTAAAATATTTTTGAAGGAGAAAAGCATTGAACAAAATAAAGAAACAATAAACAATAAGAGCCCATGAATATGTAATACTGAGAAAATAAAACATTAGAAATAGTCTTGAATAAGAAGAAATATATTACATACTTTTAATAAAAAAATAATTCACATTTTCTTAGAATTGCATTGTTACTTTTACATTTTTCAACAAGAAGACTAATTTAAACTTAGAAAATTAAAAATTTATTTTCTTAACATTGTATTACATCTAGACCCCTCCTGAAACCGTGTCCAACAGATTAGAAAATTATAGAAACTGGATCATTCAAAAATTTATTTTCTACTATAGTCCTTGATATACAGGAAACTGTTAATTTTCATAGGATATATGATGATTGGGACAGCAATGCTAACACATCTTCTATCAAATCAGGGAATTGTAGCAGAAAACCATCCAAACTGGAAACATGTCCCTATACCAGAAAAAAGGTTATGTATATTAATAATAATCAAAAGATTTTATCTTTTTTGTTGAATAATGCTATATACGATCTACAATTAATAGATACTAGATCCAATCAGAATTGATCTTATTAGAATTTCTTTTCATTTTTTTTATCATTGTAATATTTTGGATTATAATAAATACTTCAAGAATAAAGAATTATAGAGATTACCTGTAACTACTTCACTACTTCAGCATTTTGATTTTGCATTTCTTCATAGTGTCCAATTTTTCATCCATGGAAACAAGAACTTCAAGATTGTGTCAACATTATTGAAGTATTTCCTTCTCCAGTTCATTTTTATCAGGATCAAGGACATTATCCCTCCAAAAGCTGCTCCATATGACAATCCCACCGCTATCTTATACCATGAATATTTCCTTATTATCTTTCCTTCACTAATTAAAATTAGAGGAGGAGGAGGAGCAAATTGTGGCCAAGAACAATTTTTGGGTAAGGGGCATCCCCATAAATTTGGATTCCCCAAATAAGAGGATTCTTCAAATGTTCCAATATGTCGTCCTTGTGGTATACTTCCTGAAAGATTATTGTATGATAAATTTAAGAAGCCCAAAGAACATAAAAATTCAAGCTCTGGAGGGATTTGTCCTGAAAGATGATTTTTTGAAAGATCTAATGACTCTAGTTGAGTCATTCCTCCCAAACTATTTTGAATGGTCCCATTAAAATTATTCCTTGAAAGGTTTAGAAGCCTCAACCCCTTCAATTTCCCAAAATCAGAAGCAATTTCTCCCTCCAATTCATTGTTTGAGAGATCTATGGATGTGAGAGTGGAAAGGATATATGTGTAGTGTTGATCTCTACCTTTTAAAGTCATATCCAATCCATCATGATATAATGTGTTGGATAATACATAACCATTTTGGTTTTCTATTGACATTGCTTGCAATGATATAATTGTGTGTGGAATTGAACCTGAGATATGATTGGAAGACAGCAACAAGATCTGGAGATTTATGAGTTGGCCAAGTTCTGGAGGAATGCTTCCTGTAAAATTGTTCTCCTTCAACACCAATACTCTTAGATATGAAAGATTTTTAAGCGATGCTGGAATTTCACCTCCAAATGAATTGTTGCCGATATCAAGAACCTGTAGCATTGACCAATTTGCTATTGAGAAGGGCAATGATCCTTTGAGCTTATTGCTATGAACAACTAAGGAATATAATTCAGTTAGCTCACTGAATTCATGTGGTAAACTTCCCTCCAAACTATTATTTCCCAAATTTAAGACCAAAAGGGAAGAACATTTGGACAAGGTTAGAGGGATAACTCCGGTGAAATTGTTGTTTGCAAGATTTAGCACCAGAAGATGAGATAATCTGCCCAAGCTTGGAGGAATATTGCCACTAAACAAATTGTCATTGAGAAACAATATTGTCATATTAGGAGACCATATTGAAGGAATGTCCCCACTCAATTCATTTCTAGACACATCAAGGGTTTGTAGTTGCATCCATACTGAAGTATTTGACAATAATCTTCCTTCTAGATGATTTCCTGAAAGATTTAGAGATTGCAATATAGAACTAGTTTCCCATAGCCAAGAGGGAATTTGTCCTACAAGACCGATGTTTACTAATTCCAATGTATAAAGTGAGAATTGTGTTGAAATCCATGCTGGAATTTCATCATCAATCATACATGACACTAAATGTAACCCAAACAGCTGAAAGGATGGGATCCAGGATTTGCTAATATTCAACACACAGTGAGATAAAGACAAGTTCCGAAGCTTTGTAAGGTTGTGAAAGAAACTTTCTGAAATCGACTGGTTTAGTGACAGACTTAGAAATATTAACGAAGATGGAAGTGATGAAGAAAATATGGTTTCATTGAAATGATTGCCCCTAAGGTCAAGGTAATTTAGAGAAGAATGATTGGCTAAGCAAGAAGGTATGCTTCCACTGAGTTGGTTTCCATGAAGGTCAAACACAGTTAAAGAAGGAAGACTGCCCAAACAAAGCATGGTTCCACTCAATTGGTTGTCACTAAGGTCAAGGCTAGTTAAAGAAGAAAGATTGCCCAGATTGGATGGTATGCTTCCACTATATTGGTTTGCATGAAGGGCAAGGCTAGTTAAAGAAGAAAGATTGTCCAAGCTGGAAGGTATGCTTCCACTAAGTTGGTTGTCACCAAGGTAAAGACCAGTTAAAGAAGAAAGATTGCCCAAGCAGGCGGGTATGCTTCCATTTAACATATTGACACCAAGATCGAAGTATGTAAGTCGGGTGAGCAAACAAAGAGAAGATGGAATCATCCCACTCAATTCATTATCATATAAATCTAATGATTCCATATGAGAGAGATTTCCCAAACAGGGTGAAAGAATTTTGGTACCTGTAAGTCCTTCTAAACTCAGTGATTTGAGAAATCGAAGTTGGCACAAGCTCTCAGATATTAATCCGTGAAAGAAGCCTTGCTGGTCAAATAGTTCCAGAGAAACAACATGGTTGGTGTGATTGTCGCAGGAAATGCCGTCCCACGCACAGCAGTCGGTTGCATTTACCCACGAATCGAATGAGCTGCTAGAGTCATTGAATAGTTTGAAGAGAAGGGCCTCAGCTCCATTTACGTCCCACGAATTGAATGACTTGCGAGTCTCATTGAATCCCGCTTTGAAGCGAAGAAGGGCAGCAGATTCATGAGAAGGGCATCGATGGGAAGGAGAGAGAGAAAGGCCTGGGCAGGGGAAGAAGACAACAAAAAATGAAATGAAAACCACACACAAATTCTGTGAAGACATGGCCATGATTGCGGATATTGGAGGGGGCAATTGCAGATAATGTCTGGGGATTGAAGGGCTACTCTTATACTGCGTTATTGTGGTTGATAACGAATGATTTATTTATTTTTTTAAAATAGACGATCATTAGTGTGGTTGATAACGAATGAGATATTTTTCGACATTGTCTTCCCGTCAATGGTCAATGATATTTTATTAAAATAAATAAATTATACGATCATTTATATCGTTGATAACGAATTACATATTTGTCCACATTGCGTTCCCGTCAATGGTCAATAGTATTTTATTAAAATAAATAAATTAGACGATCATTTATGTGGTTGAAAACGAATGAGATATTTTCCCACACCGAATCATGTTTCCACGATTATATTTATGATGACGATTCCACTGCTTTCGAGAAGTCGTGCCGTGCAGGAACAGAGTGAAGGCGATAGTTCTTGGACGCCATTACATAAGATTCCGTGTGATCAAGGATAGTTCTTTTGTCACATTACGTGATTGTTTGTAGATATTATTTTAACAAAATAAGAATTTATGACAATTATTCATCTCCCTTTAAATTGTGTATTTTATCTTAACAAAAGATTTCAACTATTTTTAAATTTATTATTAAAATAGATTGAAAAAAGATTTTCTCAAAATATTTTTTTATTGTGATTGTGATTAGATATTTGGATAATTTATGCATTAATGAATCACTTTAAGTATTGATATAAAGTGACATATGTTGAGAGCATTGAATTAGTAGAGGAAGATTTCAACTTCTTTTAAATTTGTTGTTAAAATAGATTGAAAAAAGATTATCTTAAAATGTTTATTTATTGTGATTGTGATTAGATACTTGGATAATTTATGCATTAATCAATCACATTAAATATTGATATAAAGTGACATAAGTTGACAGCATTGAATTAGTAGAGGAATGCACTTGTCATTATTAAAGATGATAATGTGGAAGTGAACTTAAAGAACTTTCTTGTAAGATCTACCCCATGACTACTACAATCTTTTCCTTTATTGAATCTTGATTATTAACTTAATCATCCATGTGTCTTTTATTTAATTTAGAAGTGGTGATTTTAAAACCCCATTCACCATGGTGGCAAACACTCGATATCACAATGTATGCTTACAGTTGATAGTAGTATGCTTCCATGATTGGGGTCGTGACTTACCCAAACCTAAGCCCCAAGGATTCACTTTTTATGACCCTTCTTACATATCCTCTTGTGGGAAGTCAAAGGCTTCATAGCTCATCCTAAGAGAAAATTTGTTCTCTCCTCTTGATGAGATCTCCAATCTCTCTTCAAGCAATTACTATTAAGAGTAATCTACTAACTTAGTCCCACCACAATGAAAGATATGCATTACCATCAGGGGTTGATTCCATACCTTTCATTACCAATCTTTAGTTGTACCAATTTACATGTGGAAGGGTTTGCTTTCATAAACTGGTGTAGTAATCATGTTGAATAAAAATGATAAATTTCACATTTTAAATACAAAGACATATGTAGGTCCATGTTTGGAGAACTAAGCTCACTCTTGAAATCTTGTAAATATGGTTTTATAATCATCCATATACATTCCTATATTCATACAAGGTTTTGTAACTAGTCGCATTTAAATAATTCATAATTAACATAAATATACCATTTATTCTATTGAAAATATTTTCTCAAAATTATTGAAATGGTTTTATAATTACTTGCAAGGACCAACCAATCATATACAAGTTACCAAATGTAGAATGAGGGGCACGTATCTATTTCTTGAAGTGTTTTGAATAACTAGGAGATAATTAATAGAAGAGCTTCTACATTTAAATGCCTTCTCTTTAATTGCAACATATGAAAGTGTGAGAAAATATAGCATGAATATGAAAGTTGATAACCTAGAATCAATTAAATCCATCAAAATTCTAAACTCCATAGCATTGGATATGAGTTTTCTTGAATTTTAACTATGTAGTAAATTTTATCATCAACATTTGTGACCACACTACTTAAACCATCATTAGGATGAATTGAGAATCATATTTTGAGATATGAAACATTAATTACATGAAAATTACTACCGTCTAGTCAACTAAAATAGGGGACAAGTATACATAGTAGAACAAATCTAACCAACTCCTAATTATAATGGATGAAATTATTTTCAGTTTTCTCTTGTTCCCTTATCAACCTTACAAATCCGAATGATGTGTACTATTGTTTATATTCTGTTGTCATACATGACATCAATACATTATTTTACCAATCTATTATAACTATAACTCTCAAAGTATGTTGAAATCTTCTGATAAGAGACAACTTAAATATACAATTTGATTAGAGAATGAGAATTGTCATAAGCTCTGATTTTGTTCAAATAATATTGGATATGAGTGTTTCTCAAAATTAAAAACTCCTAGTATTGGATATGTGTGTTTCTCAAAATTCAAAACTCCTAATATTGGATATGAGTGTTTCTCAAAATTAAAAACTCCTAGTATTGGATATGAGTGTTTCTCAAAATTCAAAACTTCGTAGTATTGGCCATTGTGAATAGAGGAGGGAATTGGAAATAATGTTTGGGGATTGAGGCTTCTTATTTTACTACATTCCTGTCAATGGTCAATAATATATCTTTTGAAAAAAAAAGATGATCATTTATGTGGTTGATAACGAATGACATACAGATATTTTTCCAAATTGACGCATGTTTCCATGAAGATATTCATGCCATGCAGGAACGGAGTAAAGGCAAACCCGAAACATGCTAAATGAAAACACAAAATTATCTTGATTGCCAAGGAAATGAATGCCCCATCGTGATAAATTTCACATTTTAAATACAAAGACATATGTAGGTCCATGTTTGGAGAACTAAGCTCACTCTTGAAATCTTGTAAATATGGTTTTATAATCATCCATATACATTCCTATATTCATACAAGGTTTTGTAACTAGTCGCATTTAAATAATTCATAATTAACATAAATATACCATTTATTCTATTGAAAATATTTTCTCAAAATTATTGAAATGGTTTTATAATTACTTGCAAGGACCAACCAATCATATACAAGTTACCAAATGTAGAATGAGGGGCACGTATCTATTTCTTGAAGTGTTTTGAATAACTAGGAGATAATTAATAGAAGAGCTTCTACATTTAAATGCCTTCTCTTTAATTGCAACATATGAAAGTGTGAGAAAATATAGCATGAATATGAAAGTTGATAACCTAGAATCAATTAAATCCATCAAAATTCTAAACTCCATAGCATTGGATATGAGTTTTCTTGAATTTTAACTATGTAGTAAATTTTATCATCAACATTTGTGACCACACTACTTAAACCATCATTAGGATGAATTGAGAATCATATTTTGAGATATGAAACATTAATTACATGAAAATTACTACCGTCTAGTCAACTAAAATAGGGGACAAGTATACATAGTAGAACAAATCTAACCAACTCCTAATTATAATGGATGAAATTATTTTCAGTTTTCTCTTGTTCCCTTATCAACCTTACAAATCCGAATGATGTGTACTATTGTTTATATTCTGTTGTCATACATGACATCAATACATTATTTTACCAATCTATTATAACTATAACTCTCAAAGTATGTTGAAATCTTCTGATAAGAGACAACTTAAATATACAATTTGATTAGAGAATGAGAATTGTCATAAGCTCTGATTTTGTTCAAATAATATTGGATATGAGTGTTTCTCAAAATTAAAAACTCCTAGTATTGGATATGTGTGTTTCTCAAAATTCAAAACTCCTAATATTGGATATGAGTGTTTCTCAAAATTAAAAACTCCTAGTATTGGATATGAGTGTTTCTCAAAATTCAAAACTTCGTAGTATTGGCCATTGTGAATAGAGGAGGGAATTGGAAATAATGTTTGGGGATTGAGGCTTCTTATTTTACTACATTCCTGTCAATGGTCAATAATATATCTTTTGAAAAAAAAAGATGATCATTTATGTGGTTGATAACGAATGACATACAGATATTTTTCCAAATTGACGCATGTTTCCATGAAGATATTCATGCCATGCAGGAACGGAGTAAAGGCAAACCCGAAACATGCTAAATGAAAACACAAAATTATCTTGATTGCCAAGGAAATGAATGCCCCATCGTGATAAATTTCACATTTTAAATACAAAGACATATGTAGGTCCATGTTTGGAGAACTAAGCTCACTCTTGAAATCTTGTAAATATGGTTTTATAATCATCCATATACATTCCTATATTCATACAAGGTTTTGTAACTAGTCGCATTTAAATAATTCATAATTAACATAAATATACCATTTATTCTATTGAAAATATTTTCTCAAAATTATTGAAATGGTTTTATAATTACTTGCAAGGACCAACCAATCATATACAAGTTACCAAATGTAGAATGAGGGGCACGTATCTATTTCTTGAAGTGTTTTGAATAACTAGGAGATAATTAATAGAAGAGCTTCTACATTTAAATGCCTTCTCTTTAATTGCAACATATGAAAGTGTGAGAAAATATAGCATGAATATGAAAGTTGATAACCTAGAATCAATTAAATCCATCAAAATTCTAAACTCCATAGCATTGGATATGAGTTTTCTTGAATTTTAACTATGTAGTAAATTTTATCATCAACATTTGTGACCACACTACTTAAACCATCATTAGGATGAATTGAGAATCATATTTTGAGATATGAAACATTAATTACATGAAAATTACTACCGTCTAGTCAACTAAAATAGGGGACAAGTATACATAGTAGAACAAATCTAACCAACTCCTAATTATAATGGATGAAATTATTTTCAGTTTTCTCTTGTTCCCTTATCAACCTTACAAATCCGAATGATGTGTACTATTGTTTATATTCTGTTGTCATACATGACATCAATACATTATTTTACCAATCTATTATAACTATAACTCTCAAAGTATGTTGAAATCTTCTGATAAGAGACAACTTAAATATACAATTTGATTAGAGAATGAGAATTGTCATAAGCTCTGATTTTGTTCAAATAATATTGGATATGAGTGTTTCTCAAAATTAAAAACTCCTAGTATTGGATATGTGTGTTTCTCAAAATTCAAAACTCCTAATATTGGATATGAGTGTTTCTCAAAATTAAAAACTCCTAGTATTGGATATGAGTGTTTCTCAAAATTCAAAACTTCGTAGTATTGGCCATTGTGAATAGAGGAGGGAATTGGAAATAATGTTTGGGGATTGAGGCTTCTTATTTTACTACATTCCTGTCAATGGTCAATAATATATCTTTTGAAAAAAAAAGATGATCATTTATGTGGTTGATAACGAATGACATACAGATATTTTTCCAAATTGACGCATGTTTCCATGAAGATATTCATGCCATGCAGGAACGGAGTAAAGGCAAACCCGAAACATGCTAAATGAAAACACAAAATTATCTTGATTGCCAAGGAAATGAATGCCCCATCGTGATAAATTTCACATTTTAAATGCAAAGACATATGTAGGTCCATGTTTGGAGAACTAAGCTCACTCTTGAAATCTTGTAAATATGGTTTTATAATCATCCATATACATTCCTATATTCATACAAGGTTTTGTAACTAGTCGCATTTAAATAATTCATAATTAACATAAATATACCATTTATTCTATTGAAAATATTTTCTCAAAATTATTGAAATGGTTTTATAATTACTTGCAAGGACCAACCAATCATATACAAGTTACCAAATGTAGAATGAGGGGCACGTATCTATTTCTTGAAGTGTTTTGAATAACTAGGAGATAATTAATAGAAGAGCTTCTACATTTAAATGCCTTCTCTTTAATTGCAACATATGAAAGTGTGAGAAAATATAGCATGAATATGAAAGTTGATAACCTAGAATCAATTAAATCCATCAAAATTCTAAACTCCATAGCATTGGATATGAGTTTTCTTGAATTTTAACTATGTAGTAAATTTTATCATCAACATTTGTGACCACACTACTTAAACCATCATTAGGATGAATTGAGAATCATATTTTGAGATATGAAACATTAATTACATGAAAATTACTACCGTCTAGTCAACTAAAATAGGGGACAAGTATACATAGTAGAACAAATCTAACCAACTCCTAATTATAATGGATGAAATTATTTTCAGTTTTCTCTTGTTCCCTTATCAACCTTACAAATCCGAATGATGTGTACTATTGTTTATATTCTGTTGTCATACATGACATCAATACATTATTTTACCAATCTATTATAACTATAACTCTCAAAGTATGTTGAAATCTTCTGATAAGAGACAACTTAAATATACAATTTGATTAGAGAATGAGAATTGTCATAAGCTCTGATTTTGTTCAAATAATATTGGATATGAGTGTTTCTCAAAATTAAAAACTCCTAGTATTGGATATGTGTGTTTCTCAAAATTCAAAACTCCTAATATTGGATATGAGTGTTTCTCAAAATTAAAAACTCCTAGTATTGGATATGAGTGTTTCTCAAAATTCAAAACTTCGTAGTATTGGCCATTGTGAATAGAGGAGGGAATTGGAAATAATGTTTGGGGATTGAGGCTTCTTATTTTACTACATTCCTGTCAATGGTCAATAATATATCTTTTGAAAAAAAAAGATGATCATTTATGTGGTTGATAACGAATGACATACAGATATTTTTCCAAATTGACGCATGTTTCCATGAAGATATTCATGCCATGCAGGAACGGAGTAAAGGCAAACCCGAAACATGCTAAATGAAAACACAAAATTATCTTGATTGCCAAGGAAATGAATGCCCCATCGTGATAAATTTCACATTTTAAATGCAAAGACATATGTAGGTCCATGTTTGGAGAACTAAGCTCACTCTTGAAATCTTGTAAATATGGTTTTATAATCATCCATATACATTCCTATATTCATACAAGGTTTTGTAACTAGTCGCATTTAAATAATTCATAATTAACATAAATATACCATTTATTCTATTGAAAATATTTTCTCAAAATTATTGAAATGGTTTTATAATTACTTGCAAGGACCAACCAATCATATACAAGTTACCAAATGTAGAATGAGGGGCACGTATCTATTTCTTGAAGTGTTTTGAATAACTAGGAGATAATTAATAGAAGAGCTTCTACATTTAAATGCCTTCTCTTTAATTGCAACATATGAAAGTGTGAGAAAATATAGCATGAATATGAAAGTTGATAACCTAGAATCAATTAAATCCATCAAAATTCTAAACTCCATAGCATTGGATATGAGTTTTCTTGAATTTTAACTATGTAGTAAATTTTATCATCAACATTTGTGACCACACTACTTAAACCATCATTAGGATGAATTGAGAATCATATTTTGAGATATGAAACATTAATTACATGAAAATTACTACCGTCTAGTCAACTAAAATAGGGGACAAGTATACATAGTAGAACAAATCTAACCAACTCCTAATTATAATGGATGAAATTATTTTCAGTTTTCTCTTGTTCCCTTATCAACCTTACAAATCCGAATGATGTGTACTATTGTTTATATTCTGTTGTCATACATGACATCAATACATTATTTTACCAATCTATTATAACTATAACTCTCAAAGTATGTTGAAATCTTCTGATAAGAGACAACTTAAATATACAATTTGATTAGAGAATGAGAATTGTCATAAGCTCTGATTTTGTTCAAATAATATTGGATATGAGTGTTTCTCAAAATTAAAAACTCCTAGTATTGGATATGTGTGTTTCTCAAAATTCAAAACTCCTAATATTGGATATGAGTGTTTCTCAAAATTAAAAACTCCTAGTATTGGATATGAGTGTTTCTCAAAATTCAAAACTTCGTAGTATTGGCCATTGTGAATAGAGGAGGGAATTGGAAATAATGTTTGGGGATTGAGGCTTCTTATTTTACTACATTCCTGTCAATGGTCAATAATATATCTTTTGAAAAAAAAAGATGATCATTTATGTGGTTGATAACGAATGACATACAGATATTTTTCCAAATTGACGCATGTTTCCATGAAGATATTCATGCCATGCAGGAACGGAGTAAAGGCAAACCCGAAACATGCTAAATGAAAACACAAAATTATCTTGATTGCCAAGGAAATGAATGCCCCATCGTGATAAATTTCACATTTTAAATACAAAGACATATGTAGGTCCATGTTTGGAGAACTAAGCTCACTCTTGAAATCTTGTAAATATGGTTTTATAATCATCCATATACATTCCTATATTCATACAAGGTTTTGTAACTAGTCGCATTTAAATAATTCATAATTAACATAAATATACCATTTATTCTATTGAAAATATTTTCTCAAAATTATTGAAATGGTTTTATAATTACTTGCAAGGACCAACCAATCATATACAAGTTACCAAATGTAGAATGAGGGGCACGTATCTATTTCTTGAAGTGTTTTGAATAACTAGGAGATAATTAATAGAAGAGCTTCTACATTTAAATGCCTTCTCTTTAATTGCAACATATGAAAGTGTGAGAAAATATAGCATGAATATGAAAGTTGATAACCTAGAATCAATTAAATCCATCAAAATTCTAAACTCCATAGCATTGGATATGAGTTTTCTTGAATTTTAACTATG
Organism: Chamaecyparis obtusa; assembly: GCA_027943335.1. Taxonomy (NCBI): domain Eukaryota; kingdom Viridiplantae; phylum Streptophyta; class Pinopsida; order Cupressales; family Cupressaceae; genus Chamaecyparis; species Chamaecyparis obtusa. The sequence continues at coordinate 636,574 of BSBK01000172.1, forward strand.
TAGTAAATTTTATCATCAACATTTGTGACCACACTACTTAAACCATCATTAGGATGAATTGAGAATCATATTTTGAGATATGAAACATTAATTACATGAAAATTACTACCGTCTAGTCAACTAAAATAGGGGACAAGTATACATAGTAGAACAAATCTAACCAACTCCTAATTATAATGGATGAAATTATTTTCAGTTTTCTCTTGTTCCCTTATCAACCTTACAAATCCGAATGATGTGTACTATTGTTTATATTCTGTTGTCATACATGACATCAATACATTATTTTACCAATCTATTATAACTATAACTCTCAAAGTATGTTGAAATCTTCTGATAAGAGACAACTTAAATATACAATTTGATTAGAGAATGAGAATTGTCATAAGCTCTGATTTTGTTCAAATAATATTGGATATGAGTGTTTCTCAAAATTAAAAACTCCTAGTATTGGATATGTGTGTTTCTCAAAATTCAAAACTCCTAATATTGGATATGAGTGTTTCTCAAAATTAAAAACTCCTAGTATTGGATATGAGTGTTTCTCAAAATTCAAAACTTCGTAGTATTGGCCATTGTGAATAGAGGAGGGAATTGGAAATAATGTTTGGGGATTGAGGCTTCTTATTTTACTACATTCCTGTCAATGGTCAATAATATATCTTTTGAAAAAAAAAGATGATCATTTATGTGGTTGATAACGAATGACATACAGATATTTTTCCAAATTGACGCATGTTTCCATGAAGATATTCATGCCATGCAGGAACGGAGTAAAGGCAAACCCGAAACATGCTAAATGAAAAAACAAAATTATCTTGATTGCCAAGGAAATGAATGCCCCATCGTGATAAATTTCACATTTTAAATACAAAGACATATGTAGGTCCATGTTTGGAGAACTAAGCTCACTCTTGAAATCTTGTAAATATGGTTTTATAATCATCCATATACATTCCTATATTCATACAAGGTTTTGTAACTAGTCGCATTTAAATAATTCATAATTAACATAAATATACCATTTATTCTATTGAAAATATTTTCTCAAAATTATTGAAATGGTTTTATAATTACTTGCAAGGACCAACCAATCATATACAAGTTACCAAATGTAGAATGAGGGGCACGTATCTATTTCTTGAAGTGTTTTGAATAACTAGGAGATAATTAATAGAAGAGCTTCTACATTTAAATGCCTTCTCTTTAATTGCAACATATGAACGTGTGAGAAAATATAGCATGAATATGAAAGTTGATAACCTAGAATCAATTAAATCCATCAAAATTCTAAACTCCATAGCATTGGATATGAGTTTTCTTGAATTTTAACTATGTAGTAAATTTTATCATCAACATTTGTGACCACACTACTTAAACCATCATTAGGATGAATTGAGAATCATATTTTGAGATATGAAACATTAATTACATGAAAATTACTACCGTCTAGTCAACTAAAATAGGGGACAAGTATACATAGTAGAACAAATCTAACCAACTCCTAATTATAATGGATGAAATTATTTTCAGTTTTCTCTTGTTCCCTTATCAACCTTACAAATCCGAATGATGTGTACTATTGTTTATATTCTGTTGTCATACATGACATCAATACATTATTTTACCAATCTATTATAACTATAACTCTCAAAGTATGTTGAAATCTTCTGATAAGAGACAACTTAAATATACAATTTGATTAGAGAATGAGAATTGTCATAAGCTCTGATTTTGTTCAAATAATATTGGATATGAGTGTTTCTCAAAATTAAAAACTCCTAGTATTGGATATGTGTGTTTCTCAAAATTCAAAACTCCTAATATTGGATATGAGTGTTTCTCAAAATTAAAAACTCCTAGTATTGGATATGAGTGTTTCTCAAAATTCAAAACTTCGTAGTATTGGCCATTGTGAATAGAGGAGGGAATTGGAAATAATGTTTGGGGATTGAGGCTTCTTATTTTACTACATTCCTGTCAATGGTCAATAATATATCTTTTGAAAAAAAAAGATGATCATTTATGTGGTTGATAACGAATGACATACAGATATTTTTCCAAATTGACGCATGTTTCCATGAAGATATTCATGCCATGCAGGAACGGAGTAAAGGCAAACCCGAAACATGCTAAATGAAAACACAAAATTATCTTGATTGCCAAGGAAATGAATGCCCCATCGTGATAAATTTCACATTTTAAATACAAAGACATATGTAGGTCCATGTTTGGAGAACTAAGCTCACTCTTGAAATCTTGTAAATATGGTTTTATAATCATCCATATACATTCCTATATTCATACAAGGTTTTGTAACTAGTCGCATTTAAATAATTCATAATTAACATAAATATACCATTTATTCTATTGAAAATATTTTCTCAAAATTATTGAAATGGTTTTATAATTACTTGCAAGGACCAACCAATCATATACAAGTTACCAAATGTAGAATGAGGGGCACGTATCTATTTCTTGAAGTGTTTTGAATAACTAGGAGATAATTAATAGAAGAGCTTCTACATTTAAATGCCTTCTCTTTAATTGCAACATATGAAAGTGTGAGAAAATATAGCATGAATATGAAAGTTGATAACCTAGAATCAATTAAATCCATCAAAATTCTAAACTCCATAGCATTGGATATGAGTTTTCTTGAATTTTAACTATGTAGTAAATTTTATCATCAACATTTGTGACCACACTACTTAAACCATCATTAGGATGAATTGAGAATCATATTTTGAGATATGAAACATTAATTACATGAAAATTACTACCGTCTAGTCAACTAAAATAGGGGACAAGTATACATAGTAGAACAAATCTAACCAACTCCTAATTATAATGGATGAAATTATTTTCAGTTTTCTCTTGTTCCCTTATCAACCTTACAAATCCGAATGATGTGTACTATTGTTTATATTCTGTTGTCATACATGACATCAATACATTATTTTACCAATCTATTATAACTATAACTCTCAAAGTATGTTGAAATCTTCTGATAAGAGACAACTTAAATATACAATTTGATTAGAGAATGAGAATTGTCATAAGCTCTGATTTTGTTCAAATAATATTGGATATGAGTGTTTCTCAAAATTAAAAACTCCTAGTATTGGATATGTGTGTTTCTCAAAATTCAAAACTCCTAATATTGGATATGAGTGTTTCTCAAAATTAAAAACTCCTAGTATTGGATATGAGTGTTTCTCAAAATTCAAAACTTCGTAGTATTGGCCATTGTGAATAGAGGAGGGAATTGGAAATAATGTTTGGGGATTGAGGCTTCTTATTTTACTACATTCCTGTCAATGGTCAATAATATATCTTTTGAAAAAAAAAGATGATCATTTATGTGGTTGATAACGAATGACATACAGATATTTTTCCAAATTGACGCATGTTTCCATGAAGATATTCATGCCATGCAGGAACGGAGTAAAGGCAAACCCGAAACATGCTAAATGAAAACACAAAATTATCTTGATTGCCAAGGAAATGAATGCCCCATCGTGATAAATTTCACATTTTAAATACAAAGACATATGTAGGTCCATGTTTGGAGAACTAAGCTCACTCTTGAAATCTTGTAAATATGGTTTTATAATCATCCATATACATTCCTATATTCATACAAGGTTTTGTAACTAGTCGCATTTAAATAATTCATAATTAACATAAATATACCATTTATTCTATTGAAAATATTTTCTCAAAATTATTGAAATGGTTTTATAATTACTTGCAAGGACCAACCAATCATATACAAGTTACCAAATGTAGAATGAGGGGCACGTATCTATTTCTTGAAGTGTTTTGAATAACTAGGAGATAATTAATAGAAGAGCTTCTACATTTAAATGCCTTCTCTTTAATTGCAACATATGAAAGTGTGAGAAAATATAGCATGAATATGAAAGTTGATAACCTAGAATCAATTAAATCCATCAAAATTCTAAACTCCATAGCATTGGATATGAGTTTTCTTGAATTTTAACTATGTAGTAAATTTTATCATCAACATTTGTGACCACACTACTTAAACCATCATTAGGATGAATTGAGAATCATATTTTGAGATATGAAACATTAATTACATGAAAATTACTACCGTCTAGTCAACTAAAATAGGGGACAAGTATACATAGTAGAACAAATCTAACCAACTCCTAATTATAATGGATGAAATTATTTTCAGTTTTCTCTTGTTCCCTTATCAACCTTACAAATCCGAATGATGTGTACTATTGTTTATATTCTGTTGTCATACATGACATCAATACATTATTTTACCAATCTATTATAACTATAACTCTCAAAGTATGTTGAAATCTTCTGATAAGAGACAACTTAAATATACAATTTGATTAGAGAATGAGAATTGTCATAAGCTCTGATTTTGTTCAAATAATATTGGATATGAGTGTTTCTCAAAATTAAAAACTCCTAGTATTGGATATGTGTGTTTCTCAAAATTCAAAACTCCTAATATTGGATATGAGTGTTTCTCAAAATTAAAAACTCCTAGTATTGGATATGAGTGTTTCTCAAAATTCAAAACTTCGTAGTATTGGCCATTGTGAATAGAGGAGGGAATTGGAAATAATGTTTGGGGATTGAGGCTTCTTATTTTACTACATTCCTGTCAATGGTCAATAATATATCTTTTGAAAAAAAAAGATGATCATTTATGTGGTTGATAACGAATGACATACAGATATTTTTCCAAATTGACGCATGTTTCCATGAAGATATTCATGCCATGCAGGAACGGAGTAAAGGCAAACCCGAAACATGCTAAATGAAAACACAAAATTATCTTGATTGCCAAGGAAATGAATGCCCCATCGTGATAAATTTCACATTTTAAATGCAAAGACATATGTAGGTCCATGTTTGGAGAACTAAGCTCACTCTTGAAATCTTGTAAATATGGTTTTATAATCATCCATATACATTCCTATATTCATACAAGGTTTTGTAACTAGTCGCATTTAAATAATTCATAATTAACATAAATATACCATTTATTCTATTGAAAATATTTTCTCAAAATTATTGAAATGGTTTTATAATTACTTGCAAGGACCAACCAATCATATACAAGTTACCAAATGTAGAATGAGGGGCACGTATCTATTTCTTGAAGTGTTTTGAATAACTAGGAGATAATTAATAGAAGAGCTTCTACATTTAAATGCCTTCTCTTTAATTGCAACATATGAAAGTGTGAGAAAATATAGCATGAATATGAAAGTTGATAACCTAGAATCAATTAAATCCATCAAAATTCTAAACTCCATAGCATTGGATATGAGTTTTCTTGAATTTTAACTATGTAGTAAATTTTATCATCAACATTTGTGACCACACTACTTAAACCATCATTAGGATGAATTGAGAATCATATTTTGAGATATGAAACATTAATTACATGAAAATTACTACCGTCTAGTCAACTAAAATAGGGGACAAGTATACATAGTAGAACAAATCTAACCAACTCCTAATTATAATGGATGAAATTATTTTCAGTTTTCTCTTGTTCCCTTATCAACCTTACAAATCCGAATGATGTGTACTATTGTTTATATTCTGTTGTCATACATGACATCAATACATTATTTTACCAATCTATTATAACTATAACTCTCAAAGTATGTTGAAATCTTCTGATAAGAGACAACTTAAATATACAATTTGATTAGAGAATGAGAATTGTCATAAGCTCTGATTTTGTTCAAATAATATTGGATATGAGTGTTTCTCAAAATTAAAAACTCCTAGTATTGGATATGTGTGTTTCTCAAAATTCAAAACTCCTAATATTGGATATGAGTGTTTCTCAAAATTAAAAACTCCTAGTATTGGATATGAGTGTTTCTCAAAATTCAAAACTTCGTAGTATTGGCCATTGTGAATAGAGGAGGGAATTGGAAATAATGTTTGGGGATTGAGGCTTCTTATTTTACTACATTCCTGTCAATGGTCAATAATATATCTTTTGAAAAAAAAAGATGATCATTTATGTGGTTGATAACGAATGACATACAGATATTTTTCCAAATTGACGCATGTTTCCATGAAGATATTCATGCCATGCAGGAACGGAGTAAAGGCAAACCCGAAACATGCTAAATGAAAACACAAAATTATCTTGATTGCCAAGGAAATGAATGCCCCATCGTGATAAATTTCACATTTTAAATGCAAAGACATATGTAGGTCCATGTTTGGAGAACTAAGCTCACTCTTGAAATCTTGTAAATATGGTTTTATAATCATCCATATACATTCCTATATTCATACAAGGTTTTGTAACTAGTCGCATTTAAATAATTCATAATTAACATAAATATACCATTTATTCTATTGAAAATATTTTCTCAAAATTATTGAAATGGTTTTATAATTACTTGCAAGGACCAACCAATCATATACAAGTTACCAAATGTAGAATGAGGGGCACGTATCTATTTCTTGAAGTGTTTTGAATAACTAGGAGATAATTAATAGAAGAGCTTCTACATTTAAATGCCTTCTCTTTAATTGCAACATATGAAAGTGTGAGAAAATATAGCATGAATATGAAAGTTGATAACCTAGAATCAATTAAATCCATCAAAATTCTAAACTCCATAGCATTGGATATGAGTTTTCTTGAATTTTAACTATGTAGTAAATTTTATCATCAACATTTGTGACCACACTACTTAAACCATCATTAGGATGAATTGAGAATCATATTTTGAGATATGAAACATTAATTACATGAAAATTACTACCGTCTAGTCAACTAAAATAGGGGACAAGTATACATAGTAGAACAAATCTAACCAACTCCTAATTATAATGGATGAAATTATTTTCAGTTTTCTCTTGTTCCCTTATCAACCTTACAAATCCGAATGATGTGTACTATTGTTTATATTCTGTTGTCATACATGACATCAATACATTATTTTACCAATCTATTATAACTATAACTCTCAAAGTATGTTGAAATCTTCTGATAAGAGACAACTTAAATATACAATTTGATTAGAGAATGAGAATTGTCATAAGCTCTGATTTTGTTCAAATAATATTGGATATGAGTGTTTCTCAAAATTAAAAACTCCTAGTATTGGATATGTGTGTTTCTCAAAATTCAAAACTCCTAATATTGGATATGAGTGTTTCTCAAAATTAAAAACTCCTAGTATTGGATATGAGTGTTTCTCAAAATTCAAAACTTCGTAGTATTGGCCATTGTGAATAGAGGAGGGAATTGGAAATAATGTTTGGGGATTGAGGCTTCTTATTTTACTACATTCCTGTCAATGGTCAATAATATATCTTTTGAAAAAAAAAGATGATCATTTATGTGGTTGATAACGAATGACATACAGATATTTTTCCAAATTGACGCATGTTTCCATGAAGATATTCATGCCATGCAGGAACGGAGTAAAGGCAAACCCGAAACATGCTAAATGAAAACACAAAATTATCTTGATTGCCAAGGAAATGAATGCCCCATCGTGATAAATTTCACATTTTAAATACAAAGACATATGTAGGTCCATGTTTGGAGAACTAAGCTCACTCTTGAAATCTTGTAAATATGGTTTTATAATCATCCATATACATTCCTATATTCATACAAGGTTTTGTAACTAGTCGCATTTAAATAATTCATAATTAACATAAATATACCATTTATTCTATTGAAAATATTTTCTCAAAATTATTGAAATGGTTTTATAATTACTTGCAAGGACCAACCAATCATATACAAGTTACCAAATGTAGAATGAGGGGCACGTATCTATTTCTTGAAGTGTTTTGAATAACTAGGAGATAATTAATAGAAGAGCTTCTACATTTAAATGCCTTCTCTTTAATTGCAACATATGAAAGTGTGAGAAAATATAGCATGAATATGAAAGTTGATAACCTAGAATCAATTAAATCCATCAAAATTCTAAACTCCATAGCATTGGATATGAGTTTTCTTGAATTTTAACTATGTAGTAAATTTTATCATCAACATTTGTGACCACACTACTTAAACCATCATTAGGATGAATTGAGAATCATATTTTGAGATATGAAACATTAATTACATGAAAATTACTACCGTCTAGTCAACTAAAATAGGGGACAAGTATACATAGTAGAACAAATCTAACCAACTCCTAATTATAATGGATGAAATTATTTTCAGTTTTCTCTTGTTCCCTTATCAACCTTACAAATCCGAATGATGTGTACTATTGTTTATATTCTGTTGTCATACATGACATCAATACATTATTTTACCAATCTATTATAACTATAACTCTCAAAGTATGTTGAAATCTTCTGATAAGAGACAACTTAAATATACAATTTGATTAGAGAATGAGAATTGTCATAAGCTCTGATTTTGTTCAAATAATATTGGATATGAGTGTTTCTCAAAATTAAAAACTCCTAGTATTGGATATGTGTGTTTCTCAAAATTCAAAACTCCTAATATTGGATATGAGTGTTTCTCAAAATTAAAAACTCCTAGTATTGGATATGAGTGTTTCTCAAAATTCAAAACTTCGTAGTATTGGCCATTGTGAATAGAGGAGGGAATTGGAAATAATGTTTGGGGATTGAGGCTTCTTATTTTACTACATTCCTGTCAATGGTCAATAATATATCTTTTGAAAAAAAAAGATGATCATTTATGTGGTTGATAACGAATGACATACAGATATTTTTCCAAATTGACGCATGTTTCCATGAAGATATTCATGCCATGCAGGAACGGAGTAAAGGCAAACCCGAAACATGCTAAATGAAAACACAAAATTATCTTGATTGCCAAGGAAATGAATGCCCCATCGTGATAAATTTCACATTTTAAATACAAAGACATATGTAGGTCCATGTTTGGAGAACTAAGCTCACTCTTGAAATCTTGTAAATATGGTTTTATAATCATCCATATACATTCCTATATTCATACAAGGTTTTGTAACTAGTCGCATTTAAATAATTCATAATTAACATAAATATACCATTTATTCTATTGAAAATATTTTCTCAAAATTATTGAAATGGTTTTATAATTACTTGCAAGGACCAACCAATCATATACAAGTTACCAAATGTAGAATGAGGGGCACGTATCTATTTCTTGAAGTGTTTTGAATAACTAGGAGATAATTAATAGAAGAGCTTCTACATTTAAATGCCTTCTCTTTAATTGCAACATATGAAAGTGTGAGAAAATATAGCATGAATATGAAAGTTGATAACCTAGAATCAATTAAATCCATCAAAATTCTAAACTCCATAGCATTGGATATGAGTTTTCTTGAATTTTAACTATGTAGTAAATTTTATCATCAACATTTGTGACCACACTACTTAAACCATCATTAGGATGAATTGAGAATCATATTTTGAGATATGAAACATTAATTACATGAAAATTACTACCGTCTAGTCAACTAAAATAGGGGACAAGTATACATAGTAGAACAAATCTAACCAACTCCTAATTATAATGGATGAAATTATTTTCAGTTTTCTCTTGTTCCCTTATCAACCTTACAAATCCGAATGATGTGTACTATTGTTTATATTCTGTTGTCATACATGACATCAATACATTATTTTACCAATCTATTATAACTATAACTCTCAAAGTATGTTGAAATCTTCTGATAAGAGACAACTTAAATATACAATTTGATTAGAGAATGAGAATTGTCATAAGCTCTGATTTTGTTCAAATAATATTGGATATGAGTGTTTCTCAAAATTAAAAACTCCTAGTATTGGATATGTGTGTTTCTCAAAATTCAAAACTCCTAATATTGGATATGAGTGTTTCTCAAAATTAAAAACTCCTAGTATTGGATATGAGTGTTTCTCAAAATTCAAAACTTCGTAGTATTGGCCATTGTGAATAGAGGAGGGAATTGGAAATAATGTTTGGGGATTGAGGCTTCTTATTTTACTACATTCCTGTCAATGGTCAATAATATATCTTTTGAAAAAAAAAGATGATCATTTATGTGGTTGATAACGAATGACATACAGATATTTTTCCAAATTGACGCATGTTTCCATGAAGATATTCATGCCATGCAGGAACGGAGTAAAGGCAAATCCGAAACATGCTAAATGAAAAAATAAAAATTAGACGATAATGTTTGGGGATTGAAGGGCTACTCTCATACTGCGTTCCCGTCAATGGTCAATGATCTTTTTTTACTTTAAAAAAGTTGATACGATCATTTATGTGGTTGATAACGAATGAGATATTTTCCCACACCGAATCATGTTTCCACGATTATATTTATGATGACGATTCCACTGCTTTCGAGAAGTCGTGCCGTGCAGGAACAGAGTGAAGGCGATAGTTCTTGGACGCCATTACATAAGATTCCGTGTGATCAAGGATAGTTCTTTTGTCACATTACGTGATTGTTTGTAGATATTATTTTAACAAAATAAGAATTTATGACAATTATTCATCTCCCTTTAAATTGTGTATTTTATCTTAACAAAAGATTTCAACTATTTTTAAATTTATTGTTAAAATAGATTGAAAAAAGATTTTCTCAAAATATTTTTTTATTGTGATTGTGATTAGATATTTGGATAATTTATGCATTAATGAATCACTTTAAGTATTGATATAAAGTGACATATGTTGAGAGCATTGAATTAGTAGAGGAAGATTTCAACTTCTTTTAAATTTGTTGTTAAAATAGATTGAAAAAAGATTATCTTAAAATGTTTATTTATTGTGATTGTGATTAGATACTTGGATAATTTATGCATTAATCAATCACATTAAGTATTGATATAAAGTGACATAAGTTGACAGCATTGAATTAGTAGAGGAATACACTTGTCATTATTAAAGATGATAATGTGGAAGTGAACTTAAAGAACTTTCTTGTAAGATCTACCCCATGACTACTACAATCTTTTCCTTTATTGAATCTTGATTATTAACTTAATCATCCATGTGTCTTTTATTTAATTTAGAAGTGGTGATTTTAAAACCCCATTCACCATGGTGGCAAACACTCGATATCACAATGTATGCTTACAGTTGATAGTAGTATGCTTCCATGATTGGGGTCGTGACTTACCCAAACCTAAGCCCCAAGGATTCACTTTTTATGACCCTTCTTACATATCCTCTTGTGGGAAGTCAAAGGCTTCATAGCTCATCCTAAGAGAAAATTTGTTCTCTCCTCTTGATGAGATCTCCAATCTCTCTTCAAGCAATTACTATTAAGAGTAATCTACTAACTTAGTCCCACCACAATGAAAGATATGCATTACCATCAGGGGTTGATTCCATACCTTTCATTACCAATCTTTAGTTGTACCAATTTACATGTGGAAGGGTTTGCTTTCATAAACTGGTGTAGTAATCATGTTGAATAAAAATGATAAATTTCACATTTTAAATACAAAGACATATGTAGGTCTATGTTTGGAGAACTAAGCTCACTCTTGAAATCTTGTAAATATGGTTTTATAATCATCCATATACATTCCTATATTCATATAAGGTTTTGTAACTAGTCACATTTAAATGGTTCATAATTAACATAAATATACGATTTATTCTATTGAAAATATTTTCCCAAAATCATTGAAATGGTTTTATAATTACTTGCAAGGACCAACTAATCATATACAAGTTACCAAATGTAGAATTAGGGGCACACTTCTATTTCTTGAAGTGTTTTGAATAACTAGGAGACAATTAATATAAGAGCTTCTACATTTAAATGCCTTCTCTTTACTTGCAACATATGAAAGTGTGAGAAAATATAGCATGAATATGAAAGTTGATAACCTAGAATCAATTAAATCCATCAAAATTCTAAACTCCATAGCATTGGATATGAGTTTTCTTGAATTTTAACTATGTAGTAAATTTTATCATCAACATTTGTGACCACACTACTTAAGCCTACTTAAGCCATCATTAGGATGAATTTAGAATCATAGTTTGAGATATGAAATAGTGATTACATGAAAATTACTACCTTCTAGTCAACTAAAATAGGGGACAAGTATACATAGTAGAACAAATCTAACCAACTCATAATTATAATGGATGAAATTATTTTCACTTCTCTCATGTTCCCTTATCAATCTTACAAATCTGAATGATGTGTACTATTGTTTATACTCAGTTGTCATACATGACATCAATACATTATTTTAGCAATCTATTATAACTACAACTCTCAAATTATTTTGAAATCTTCCAATAAGACACAACTTAAATACACAATTGGATTAGAGAATGAGAATTGTCATAAGCTCCTATTTTGTTAAAATAATATAGTTATAAAATTTACAAGAATCACATGACATTCACCTAATTTCTTGACAAGTCATTTTTAGGCTTGTGCGTAGTCATAAAAATGGCAAAAGAACTATCGTCAATCACATGGAATTGAAAATCTCTAGGTTGAAAAGTCTCCACAAGTAAACAATACTCCAGTCAAGATTAGCATCCAAAAATATTAAAATAATATATACAATAATCACATGATACTCACATTGGTTCTTAAGAAATCATTTTTAAGCTTACAAACAATCATGAAAATGACAAAAGAACTATCCATCATCACATGGTAATGCAAAACTTAAAATCGAAAAGTCTATACAATTAAACAATATGCTAGTCAATTTTTCCCATTAAAATAATCAATTTTCTCCATTAAAATCATCTAACCGGACATCCTCAATTTATACTTGATTTTACACATGCACTTAAAAAGATCTAAAAAAATAATTATAGCTGTCTAAATAAATCCTCTTAGCCTTATTTACAACATATACAAGATGAATCCATAATGTCTAACCCACTAAAATCTTAGTAGCCAAATGTTCTCTTCAAATTTAGCACAATTTTTTATTACATTGATATGTACAATAGAAAAATCCAATATTCATAGTTCTCTAAAGGTTCATTACCTATAAAAGTTTAGAGGGTTTCATAAACTTATAAAACTAATGTATCTAAATTGGAAATGCCGAAAACTAATACGAAACAAGTGTAGAAATAAATTTTATATTTCAATAGACTTTAGAATATTTTGGAAGGGTTGGCTTTCATAAACTAGTGTGGTGATCATGTTGAATAAATGATAAACTTCACATTTTAAATAGAAATACATATATAAGTCTATGTTTGGATGATTAAGCTTTTTCTTGAAATCTCATAAACATGGTTGTATAGTCATCCAAATATATTCTTATATATTTACAAAAAAATTTGTAACTAGTCATACTTTAATGATCTATAATTAACATAGATATTTGATTTATTATGTTGAAAATATTTGTTCAAAATTATTGAAATGGTTTTATAATTATTGTAAGGATGAACTAAACACATACAAGTTATCAAATCTGACATTAGGACCACATAGCTATTTCTTGAAATATTTTAAATAAATGAGGAGATAATTGATACATGAAGAACTTATACATTCAATGCTTTTGTTTTACTAGCGGCATGTGAAAGTGGAAGAAAAGATAGCTAAAATACAAGAATTGACACCACTAGAATCAATTTAAAGACTTCAAAATTCAAAACTCCTAGTATTGGATATCAGTGTTTCTCAAAATTCAAAACTCCTTTAGATATGAGTGTTTGTCAAATTCAAAACTCCTAGTATTGAATATGAGTGTTTCTCAAAATTCAAAACTCGAGTGTTTCTCAAAATTCAAAACTCCTAGTATTGGATATCAGTGTTTCTCAAAATTCAAAACTCCTTTGGATATGAGTGTTTGTCAAATTCAAAACTCCTAGTATTGAATATGAGTGTTTCTCAAAATTCAAAACTCCATAGTATTGGCCATTGCGGATAGAGGAGGGAATTGCAGATAATGTTTGGGGATTGAAGGCTTCTTATTTTACTGCATTCCCGTCAATGGTCAATAATAGATGAACATTTATGTGGTTGATAACGAATGACATGAACCACTTGCAGATATTTTTCCGAATTGACGCATGTTTCCACGATGATATTTATGATGAGGATTCCACTGCTTTAGAAAATTCATGCCGTGCAAAATGAAAACACAAAATTAAAGGCAAACCCAAAACAAGCAAAATGAAAACACAAAATTACCGTGACTTACCGCCCATTACCAATTTTAACTTATATTGTTGGATGTCATTACTTGCAGATACAATCACACAAGTGTAACAAAAGAACGATCCTTGATCGCATGGAATTACAAGGCTCTAAATAGATAATGGAATTAACAAAATAAGAATTTATGACAATACTTCGTTCTCTCTTTAAATTGTGCATTTTATTTTAACAAAATATTTCAACATACTTTACCATTTGTTGTTAAAATAGATTATTTAAAAATATTTGTTTATTGTGTCATTAGATACTGGATAATTTATGCATTAATGAATCACTTTAAGTATTGACATAAGTTGAGAGTATTGATTTAGTAGAGGAATACATCTTAGTACTATATAAGATGATAATGTAGAAGTAAACTTAAGGAACTTTCTAGTAAAATCTACCCCATCACCACTAAAATCTTTAGTTTTTATTGAACCTTGATTATTAACTTAATCATCCTTATGCCTTCCATTTAATTTCAAAGTGACAATTTTAAAAACTTCATTCACCATGGTGGTAAACACTCAATATCACAATATATGCTTACAGTTGATAGAGTCATTCTTCCATGATTGGGGCCATGACTAGACCCAAACCTAAGCCTCGAGGGTTCACTCTTGATGGTCCCTTGCATACATATCTTCTCGTGGGAAGTAAAAGGCTTTGCAATTCGCCCTAAGAGGAAGTTTACTCTCTCCTCTTGATGAGATCACCTATCTCTCTTCAAACAATGACTAGTAAGTGCAAGATTTATTAACTTAGTCCCACCACAATGAAAGGTATGCATTGCCATCAAGTGTTGGTTCCATGCCCATCATTGCCAATATTTAGTTGTACCAATTTACACATATGCATAGGGATCATATCAAAAATCAAAGACATAAAATTATCTCGAGCATACATCACATATATACAAAGGTTATCTGACACACATCACAGGTACATTAGATGGATATTTTACCATACATCACATCCATAGATAATAGATCCAACATACATCACCGGGTAAGTGCACAAAGAAGGGGGACTAGAAAGATGCCACTCATCTTTTTAATCCCCCCAAAAGAATATGGTGTGTGTCATATGAGGTGTGCAATATATGGCTCGGTGTGTCAAGCCAAAGGCTTGGGCATAGAAAGCCTATATGGCGTATACCATATATATTATAGAAAAATAAATTTCTTTGTTCCCCTAATGCATGTAGTTATTCACATATGGTGTACTCCATATATGGTGTGCATCATATGATATGTTATGCAAAAAAAAATGATAGTCTTTATAGCCTTCTCTCTCTCTCTCTAAACTCTAATACCTAAGCCCTAAATCCCTTGTCTCAATTTTAATCTCTAAGCCATCTCCATTCCCTATAACCTATACTAAGCCCTAATCCCTTGGGATGGAGTGAGAGAGGGGAAAACAGAGAGGGCGAAATATAGAGGGAGAAAGGGAGAGAGAAAAAGATTATTAGAGGGGAAAAGAGAAATGGGGAAGAGGGATGGAGTGAGAGAATCCAAAAGAGAGAGGGGACAAGATGGAGAGATATAGAGAGAGGGTACAGATGAGGTAGAGAAGAGAGGAAAACTATAATCCTAATCTCTAAAATCTAATCCCTAACCCCTATACTGCTCCCTAAACCCTAAATCATAAGTGCTAAGTTCTAAACTCTAAACCCTATACCCTAAACTGTAAACCCTTCTATATAAATGCTATAGTAGACCCTAAATCCTAAATTTTAAGTCCTAAGCCCTAAACCATTTAAACTCTTTTCCCTAGCCCCTATAATACTACCTAAACCCTAAATGATAAGCCATAATCTCTAAACTCTAAACTCCAAGTCTTGAGCCCTAAGCCCTAATCCATAAACAATATAGTAGACCTTAAATCCTAAGTTCTAATCCCTAAGCCCTATACCCTAAACCTTGCACCCATTAACCCCATACTAAGCCCCAAGGGATATATGTGGGTAAGAGGGAGAGGATGGAAAGAGGGAGAGAGTGAGAGGTGGGAAAGAGAGTGGGAGATGTTATAGAGAGGGGGAGAGGGATAAAGGAGTGGGGAAGGAGATAAGAGAAATGAGATGTGGGGAAAAGAGAGAGAGTGAGAGGGGGAAAGGGAGAGGTGGGGAAATAGGAGAGAACGGAAAGAGGGATGGAGTGACAAAGGGGAGAGGAGAGAGGAGGAAAGATAGAGAGAGATAAGGATAGGGGGGAGATGGGGTAGAGAGGGAAAGAAGGGTGGAGAAGGAGAGAAGAGAGGAGAGATGTGTGTAAGAGGGAGAGAGTTTGAGGGGGGAAAGAGGGAGGTGAGGGTAACAAGAGAGAACAAAAATATGGATGGAGTGAGAGAGGGGAGAAGAGGGAGGGGTAAAGATAGAGAGATATTAGGAAGAGAAGGAAGATGTGGTAGAGAGAGAGAGAGAGAGAGAGAGAGAGAGAGAAGTCCCTAAAGCCTAAGCCATAAATAGTATATTACACCCTAAACCCTAATTATAAGCCCTAATACCTAAACTCTAGGCCATAACCCCTAAAATATCTACTCTAATCTCTATACTACTCCCTAAACCCTAAATCATAATCCCTAAGCTCTAAACTCTAAGCCCTAATCCCTATATCGTATACCTTACACACTAAACCCTATACTAAGCCCTACTAAATAGATTTGGGTCAGAGGGAGAGAAAGGAAAGAGGGAGAGAGTGAGAGGTGGGAAAGAGAGAGGTGGAGAATCAACAGATAAGGGAAAGAGGGATGGAGTGAGAGAGGGGAGAAGGGAATGGGGAAAGATAGAGAGATAGGGGGGACGATAATATTGAAAGAGGGGGAAAGAGACATGGGGAGATAGACATAGGATGAAGGGAGAGGGGGAAGGAGGTAAATAAAATATGTATGTACCTAGGTTAAGAGGTAGATACAAATGGACAATGGGGTAGAGAGGGAGAGAGGGGAAGAGAAGGAGAGAAGAGAGGAGAGAAGAGAGGAGAGAAGTGGAGAAGAGGGAGAGAGTGAGAGAGGTGGGAACCTCTCCCTTCCTCCCTCTCCCTTCCCCCTCTCCCATTCTCTCATTTTATCCATTTATAATCCCTAAGCTACCCTAAATAATATACCCTAAACCCTATCCTAGTCCCTAAACCCTAAATTAGAAGCTCTAAGCCCTAGACACTAAATTCTATATCTTGCACCATAAAACCAATACTAAACCCTATAGTCTTGAGGGTTTATGACCTTTAGAGACTATTATAGGGTTTAGGGCTTATGGGTCATGATTGAGAGAGAGGGAGAGATAGAAAGAGAGGGTGGAAATGGATTTGGAGAGGTGAGAGAGAGCTTAAAGGACTTAAGGCACATAGCTTATAGTTTAGGGTTTAGAGCTTTGAGAGAGAGAGAGAGAGAGAGAGAGAGAGCTTGGAATACATATGTACTGAGGTAAAAGGATGAAGATAGGGGGGTCAAGATGGGGGTAGTGGAGAAGAGAGGGAGAGAAAGGTGGTAAATTAAGAAGAGAGGGGGTAGATGTGGGTAAACAAAGAGATAATGGAAAGAGGGAGGGAGTAAGATGTGGGAAAGAGAAAGATGGGGAAATAGGAGAGAAGGGAAAGAGGGATGGAGTGAGATAGGGGAGATAATAGATGAAGAAAGATAAAGAGAGGTGGGGAGAGAGGGAAATATTGATAAAGTGGAAAAGAGTCATGGATAAATGGACAAGGGAGGAAGAGAGAGGGTGAAATAGGGAGAGGTACTTTATATAAGGGGATGCATAGGGGTAAAGGAGTAAAGAGAGGGGGAGGAAATAAGGTAAAGAGGGAGAGAGTGTGAAAGAGGGAATGAGAGATAAAGGAAGGAAAAGGGGGAAAATAGAGAGTGAAAGTGAGGAGGGAGATTGATGAGAGAAGGAGATTGGTGATAGAGTTGGAAATAGATAAGGAGAAAGGAAGATGGGGAGAGAAAATGGAAAAATGAAAAGGGATATGGAGGAGATAGGTGAGGGGAGAGAGAGGGAAGGGAGAGGTATAAGAGGAAGAGAGGGTGGTAGAGAGATGGTGTAGGGAGATGGATAGAGTGGAGAGAGAGTTATAGAAATAGGGGAGAGGGATAGGTACATGAGGAGGGATATGAGGGATAGAGTGGAAAAAGAGAGAAGGAAGAGATGGATAGAGTGGAGAGGGGGTGATGGAAAAAGGGGATGTGGATAGGGACATGGGGAGGGATATGAGGGATAGAGGGGAAAATGAGAAAAGGAAGACATGGATGCAATAGATATTGAAAATATTATATAGATAAAGGCTTATAAGTGGGGAAGCTGAGAGGTGGAGATGGAGAGACACAACTAGCTTGTTAAGACACTTATACGTAAAAATGGATTTGAGAGACCTAATTGGAGATAGATAGATGGCTGAGATGAATAGAGGATGATATGTGGAGCGTGTGTAATGAAAGCATGATGGAGAGGTGGACACAATAGGTTGAAACTATAAAGTGTATTTTTTAAGAAAATTAAGAGGCGGCGACACAATGACACATTTGTGATAAGTTCTACATATGGCATATGCCATATGCAGAGCGTTTTCTATATATTGTGTGCACTATATATGGTGCACACCATATATGATGTACACATTATTAACTACTTTAAGAAACACCAAGCCTAAGGATTGGATTTTCCTTGGGAAACCAACCCAAAGGCTTTCAAAATTTAAACAAGCCTGAGACAAAATTTTCAAAAAATATATAAAAAAATTCACATTTTTCGTCTATTCTCCTTGTCAAGTTCACACATGTCTCAACAACAACACAATTAGATAATAAGATGTAATAGAACTCTATGTTAGCTATCTAACCATATAATTTATTTTGAATTTTGATTATTAACATTTTGATCTCTAATTTATTTTATAAGTATGCCTGATTTTCTTCAAAAACCAACGTGTACTATTTTTGGCATAGATTTTAGCCCCTTCATCAAATTTTTGAAACAAGTTACTTTTTTAGAGACTAGACTCCATTTTACACAATTTAGAAAAATATATTTTTCATTAGTTTTCATTGATTTTTAGAGGGAGCACACTCAAATTTCACATTTTTAGGATGTGTACAATTTATAAATTCGTAAACAATCATATGTTCATAAAAAAATTAGCAAATAAATCTTGAATAAACTATGTGTTGTTAGCTAACTTCTCACTGGAGTGATTAAAAAAATTCAATTAAAATTTTAGGGGGAGCACACCAAATGCTATATTATATTTTTTCACAAAAACAAGACACTTTTTGTGCTCCCCCTTTTTGAGGGCCTTAGTCTCCACCATTTTAAAAATAAATTAGTAGTTTAGAAATTAGATTCGAAGTACTAGAACCCTTGTTCTTGTTTCATCTTCAAATTTTGAGTCTATCTATCTATAATTTCTCAATGAATTTTAGAATTTTTTGATTTCATAAAAAAAAGCGGCATAATATACCCCCTTTGTGGTCCGCCATCTTTGTGCACTTACCCTACAGATACAATAGAAATTGGCTCAAAAATGAATTACAAAGGTAGTAATAACTGGCTCATACAAGCATCATGAATAACATAGTGACTTGTTGAGCATGTCAGATATTATTGATTAGACTTTGTTTATGTGTGCTGACATTAGTGTTTTGTCATTGATATCAACATACTATTGTTGTTGCAGACAATGTGCTTAGTTTGTTCAAAGAATATGATTTCAGTTGTTCAAGTGATATGTTGAGGATATTTTTTTGTGATTCTACATGATGTTTCAGATATGTCTGTAGTTGATTCTAGTCAACCTACAGAGGTTTTCATAAGAGTTTGAGTGAGCTATGATTGATTGATCGGTTACTTGTATTTCAATGTTCCAATTATTTAGGAAGTGTCAAAGATTGAGTTTATGCTTCGGTATGGATTGTATTGGTTGATTCAGTTGGTGTGAAGCTGGTTGTAATGTTGGGATTCATTTTTGTTTCCTCAACTAGTTTTGTTCATGATTCAAAGTTTTGCAAATTATCTTTTTAGATTGAATGAGTTCGGTATTCAGTATTGTTGATGATCAGTATAGAGATGAGCTTGGATTTTGAGATTTAGTTGATGCAAAGGTTCATGAAGCTACTCTTGCTTCTTGCTAGTATTCTTGGACCACATGATTATCATGTTGATGGTTTTCATTGATTGTGGTGATTGCATTTGGTTTTTTTCTAGCTTGTTGGTGTTTCTTCATTTAGGTCCTAGCTGACTTAGTGAAGTAAAGTGTTGCAATTATTGATGTGAATTTTGTGAAGTTGTGTGTTTGAGGATGAAGTTTCAGGTCCTATGTAAGTCTTGGCCAAATTGATTTGGATCACATTGTAGTTTGAGTATAATGTTTACATCATTTTTTCTCATAGGTCTTAGCTGACCTTGTTGAGGACTATTCATTATAATATGTATAAATGGGAAATCATTTTTATTGCAAACAATGTGTGTACAAAGGAAGAAGAAAAGGAAGAGGACATGTTTATATTATGTGGTTGAGGCAAAAATTGTACTTCATTGGAACTGTATTGGTATTGAAGATGTTGTAAGCCAGTTTGGTTTTATTGGATAGTTTGTCCACCTTTGTGAATTGTAATCAAAGATTGATTTGGTGAAGTTGACTAAGGGACAGATCATTGTATTGTATTGTGAGTAGTTAACTCTAGGAAGTGGGCTTGTGAATGCATGTGCATTCCTCTTTTATTTTTATTTTTATTTTCTCTTAACTAAGTAGTAGTTTTAGCAGAGTACATCTATCTAGTGGGTTTGACTCCCACAGGGATTTTCCCTTAATTAGGTTTCCTTGAAAAGAAATCTGGTGTTTTGTGTTATGTGTTGTGGATATTTCATTACCATTTATCTTTCAGATCATTAATTGGATTAATTGTGTTAAAGTGTTAAAGTGTTTTATAATTGATTCACCCTCCATCTTAGTCACACTTGTCTTCTTTGGGCCTAACATTGGTATCAGAGCCAAGTTTTTTTGAAGAAGCTTAATCACTTGAAGGAGATTTCGAGCATAAATAAAGATAGCCCTAAGTTTGATGGAACCAACTACCTAATATGGAAAGATAAGATGACTACTTATTTGATATGCATGGGAGATGACTATTAGGATATCACATAGAATCCTTAAAACATTCCTAATGACTTATCTTAGGCTACTGCTCATGAAAAGAAGAAATTCAAGGATAATATGATAGAAATGGAACCTGTTATTAGTGCCTTTCTAGATACAAAATACTATCACATCTATGGATTGAGGACAATGCATGATGTATGGAATAAATTAGAAACTATTTATGAAGGTGACAAGTATGTTAAGCAAGCTAAGTTGTAGGGTCTTAAAGGAAATTATGAAGATATGGAGATGAATGAAAAAAAAACTGTCTCATCATATATGCAAAGAGTAAAATATTTGTTTTGTTCAATTAGATTTGTCGGTGCTACCTTGAGTGATGATGAAGTTGTAAGAATAATTCTAAGATCTTTTCTCATGTGTTATAGTGATAAGGTTGCAACTATTGAGGAATTGAAAACTATAAAATATATTTAAAGAGAAGCTTTGGCTGGTAGACTTTTTTCTTATGGGATGACTACTGTTGGTAAGGAACTTCTAAAGGTTGAAACTACATTCAAAACTAGTATGACTAAGCATGATAAGGGAGAGATTTCTTATAAAAACAACTTCAATCACTATGCTAAGCAATGGGAGGATATCATGGAAGAGGAAAGGAATATTGATGAACTTGAAGCCTTAATTGTAAAAATACTACCAAAGGGCTCTAGTAAGTATGAAGGCAAGTTTCCTTTGAAACTCTTCAACAATAATAATATTGGTCATATTGCATCTAGATGTCCTAATAAAGTCTCTAAAGAATCTAAGTTCAAATCTAAGAGATTCCACCCTAAGGGTCATAAAAAAATTTATGCAAAAGAAAGTGTGACTGATGATGAATCTGGTGCTAGTGAAGAAGATATTGTGTTTATTACTATTAAAGAAGATAATCCTAATGAAGAGAAAACCTTGGTTTCACATTTTGATAAAAGAAATGAATGGGTTATTGATAGTGAATGTTCTCATCATATGACTGGTGATAAAAATAAGTTTGTTAAGCTTGATGACTATGATGGTGGTGTTGTTAGGTTTGGTAACAAAAATCCCTATTTGATTAAAGGAAAATGATCTATTACTATTAATGGTAAGAACAATACTAATGATGTCTTGTATGTTTAATGATTATGATATAACTTGTTGAGCATTGGAAAGCTACTAGATAAAGTCTACCGATTGGAATTCATGGAAGGAATGTGCAAAATCATTGGAAGAATTGGAAATCTAATTACATTTAGTACACAAACTACAAGTAATCTATTTCATTTTAAAAATATTGAGAATAAGTGCTTGGTTGCTAAGATTGATGACAGTTGGTTGTGACAGAAGATTTTTTCATGTAAACTTTGATAATATGGTGAAGGTTAACACTACTAATGATGTAAGAGATTTGCCTAAGTTGATAAAGCCTAACAATATGTGCAAAGAATGTCAGCTAGGAAAGATAACTAGATATAATTTAAAAAATAAGACACACACTTCAAATGGATTGCTAGATTTGGTGCATATAGACTTGTGTGGTACTACTAAGACAAGAAGCTATTATGGAGATAGATACTTTATGCTATTTATTGATGATTATTCAAGAATGATGTGGGTCACATTTTGAAGAGAGAAATCAAAAGCCTTTCAGAAGTTTCAAATATTCAAGATGATAGTTGAGACCGGGTCTAGATGGAGATTGAAGTGCTTAAGATCAAACATAGGTGGAGAATTCACATCCAATGAGTTTTATGTTTTTTTGTAAAGAACATGGGATAAAGAGGTTGACTTCTGCTCCATAGAACCTGCAACAAAATGGTGTTGCAAAGTGAAGGAATAGAAAATGAGGAGGATGTTGATACCGAAGGGTCTGCTACAAAGCCTACTCTGAAGAATCCACAATATGTAAGAAATAATCATTCTAAAAATTTTATTATTGGTGATAAGCATAAATGTGTTCAAACTAGAAGAAGAATTGCTAGAGATGAAACATGTTTGTTATCTGAATTGAAGGCTAAAGAAATAAATTCAAATCATATAAAGATGAAATTTGGGTAATAGAGATGAAATAAGTGCTTGATCAGATTGAGAAGAACAAGACCTTCCCAGACCTATGAACAGGAATGTGATTGAAACTAAAAGGGTATTAAAAAATAAGTTGAATGAAGATGGTAAGGTGATTTGGAACAAAGCTAGACTGGTGTACAAAGGGTATTCCTAGATGGAAGGTGTTGATTTTAAAGAAACCTTTTCCCTTGTAGCTATACTTGAAGGTGTTAGATTACTTCTTGCATATGCAGTTTGCAAAATTTTTAAAGTATATCAAATGGATGTTAAGTCTAGATTCTTGTGAGTTAGAGGAAGATGTTTACTTTGAGCAGCTTGATGGATTTCAACTAACTGAAGAAGGAGATATGGTTTATAAATTGTAGAAAGCATTTTATGGATTGAAGCAATCTCTTAGAGCCTAGCATGCCAGATTAGACAGATACTTGACAAAGATTAGATTCATTAAAGTTATTGTTGATAGTAACTTATATTTCAAAATAGTTGATGATAATATCTTGATCGTTGAAGTCTTTGTTGATGATATCATATTTGGTGGTAATGACGAATTGAGTAGAGGTTTTTCTGATGAAATATAAAAATAATTTGAGATGTCTATGATAGGTGAGATGAACTTATTTCTTGGATTACAAATTACACAGTTAGATAACGGAATTTTGACTACACAGTCCAAGTATGTCAGAGAATTGTTGAAGAAACTTGCTATGGAAGATTCAAAATTGGTAGGGACTCCTATGGTTACTATTTATAAATTAACTAAGGATGATGAATCCCCTTGTGCAAATCAAACAAGATATACATCAATGATCGGTGGATTTCTATACTTGACTCAGACTAGACCTAATATAATGAATGTTGTTTATGTTGTGCCAAGATTTCAAGAAAATCCAAAGGAATCACATGTTGTTTTTATTAATATAATGTTTATATACTTGAAGGGAACACTTGACTATGGCTTATGGTATGATAGAGATAATGATTTCATGCTTTGTGCATATGGAGATACTAATTGGGAAGGTGATGTGGATGATAGGAAAAGTACAACAGTCATGCATTTTTTTTTGGGTAAGAAACTAATCTCTTGGGCTATTAATCTAAACAAGATTGCATTTCTTAGTCTACTTCTGAAGATGAGTATGTTGTTGCTACTAGAAATTGCACTTAAGTTGTTTGGATGAAGAAAATGATGAAGGATTTGAGGATAAAAACCTATGAACCTATTGTTATTTACTATGATAACTCTAGTTCTATAAATATTTCAAAGAATCATGTGCAACATTAAAAGACAAATAATATTTCTATTAGATTTCATTTCTTGAGGGATAAATTCAGTGAAAAGGAAGTAAAATTGGAGTATGTATCTACTAAGGAACAAATTGTTGATATATTTACAAAGCCTTTATCAAAGGATACATTTGAGTATCTTAGAGATAAGATTAAAGTTATAGCCCCTCCTTATCAGAGCTAATGATGCTAAGGATGACATTAGTCTGAGACTTTATCATAATATCATTCTCTAGATTGATGAATTTGGGGACTTCTCCTTAAGGGGAGAAGTCTTTAGAATAGGATGATGTGAAATAGTTTCCTATTATGCCTTTTGAGTCGAGTTCAGTTCTTTTGATATCTTTGGCCCTTTTCTATTGATGTCAAAAGGGCAGAGAATGTGTGAAAAATAGGAAATTCAAGAGAGATTGTGTTGAAAGGTTTGAAGTTGGATATTCAGAGTGATTAGGTGGATATATATTGATATCTTTTTTTATTGGTCATTTTTTGACTTCATAAGTTGTCATCAATGCCAAAGAAGGATATTGTTGACCATTCTATAGATTTTTTATTAGACCTTGTTTATATATGTTTACATTAGTGTTTTGTCATTGATGTCAGCATACTATTGTTGTTGCAGACAATGTGCTTAGTTTGTTCAGAGAAGATGATTTTAGTTGTTCAGGTGATATGTTGAGGATCTTTTTTTGTGATTTTAGATGATGTTTTAGATATGCTTGTAGTTGTTTTTGGTCAACCTATAGAGGTTCACATAACATTTTGAGTGATCTATGATTGATTTATCAGTTACTTGTAAATTTTAGTGTTCTAGTTGTTTAGGAAGTGTCAAATATTGAGTTTCTACTTTGGTATGGATCGTATTGATTCATTCAGTTGGTGTGAAGCTAGTGGTAATGTTGGGATTCATTGTTTTTTCCTCAACTAGTGTTGTTCATGATTCAGAGTTTAGAAAGTTATCTTTTTAGAGTAACAGAGTTCAGTGTTCAGTATTATTGATTATTAATACATAGATGAGTTTGGATTTTGAGATTGAGTTGATGCGAAGGATTGAGAAGCTAATCTCTCTTCTTGTTATTATTCTTGGACCATGTTATGACCATGTTGATGGTTCACATTGATCACGATAATCATATTTGGTGTTTTGTTGCTCGTATCAGTGTTTATTAATTTAGGTCCTAGCCGACTTAGTGAAGTAACGTGTTGCGATTCTTGGTATGGATTTTACGAACTGTTGTGTGTTTGAGAATGAAGTTTTGGGTCCTATCTAAGTCTTAGCTAAGTTGATTTGGATTGTAGTTTGAGTATAATTTGTATATCATTATTTCTTATAGGTCTTAGCCGACCTTGTTGAGGACTATTCATTTTAATATGTATAAATTGGAAATCATTTATGATTACGAAGAGCGTGTGTGTGTGTGTGCAAAGGAAGAAGAAAAGGAAGAGGATGTTTGTATTTTGTGATTGAAGTGGAAATTGTACTTCATTGAAATTGTATTGGCATTGCAGATTCTATAATTTAGTTTAGTTGTATTGGTCAGTTTGTCCACCTTTATGAATTGTAATAATATATTGATTGATGAACCTGACTGAGGGCCATATCATTGTATTGTATTGTGCAAAGTGAGCTTTAGGCAGTAGGCTTATGAATGCATGTGCATTCCTCTTTTGTTTTCATTTTATCTTAATCAGGTAGTACTTTTAGCAGAGTACATCTATCTAGTGTGTTTGACTCCCATTGGGGTTTTCCCTTAACTGAGTTTCCTCGAGAATAAATCTGGTATTTTATGTTATGTGTTGTGGATCTTCTATCACTATTTATCTTTTAGATCATTAATTGGATTAAGTGTATTAAAGTTTTAAAGTGTTGTACAAATTATTCACCCCCCTCTTAGTTGTGCTTTCCTTCTTTCAGCCTAACATGACTAAATCGTATTGTATACTAAGAAAAGTATCTTCATAGAATTAAGGTTAATCAATAAATGAAATAGTAACTAAATACAACCACTATAGAGAAAATATTTAGCAAATAATGATCAATTGAGCATCCTATGGCTCTCTAACTAAGATTGTTAATGAATAGTTCTCAGCAAGCTCCCATTAATGACAGTCCTAGAATGAGAATGATAAAGATAAACAAGCTATTGCTAATAATTATTGAAGTAAATGCTAATTATGCTCTCAAATGTCTTTCTAAGCTCAAATTGCAAGAGGCTCAATGCAATTCTTAGATGTGTGGTTGATAATTATGAAGGATTTAGGCCTTCCTTTTATAGATTTTCCAATGGTAGGGGGTGTAGTTGTGTTTGATCATGATTAAACCTTGGTTGAGTCCTTGGTTCCACCCTTTGAAGACAATGCAAATTTTGTGTCCTCAAATCTTGCAACAAGTAGACAAGATGGATGGTCAAGATTCTCTTTCACTTTGAGTGATTGAGATTGAATTTGGCTTGATCCATGTGAATGCCTTTCCTTAAATCTCATTGGTTAATTGAATTTCCTCTCCTTTTGGGTTCTTGAGAGTAATTGAGATTTATTAATTGATTTATTTTAGCCATGTACCCCTTGAATGGGTTGAATTTGATTTAATCCAAGACTATACAATTAATTGATTTAATTGTAATTTGATTTGATTATATTTGATTAAAATTCTCTCAATTTTGATTTATCTTGAATTAAGGCTTGATTTTAATTTTGATTGGCTAAATGTGCATTGTGATTCAATTGCTTCAATTATGTCCTTGATTTTCTTTGATTAGACTTGATTTTCTTTGATTTGATCTTTGTCCATTTTTAGGTGATTACAAATGCCCCTCTTTGAGTTGACGTGCAAGCATGTCGATTCAAAGAATACTCTGATCTTGCTAATGATAGGTCTTGATTCATTGATGGTCGATCTTTGATGTTCGTTTGATGTCTTTTGATGGTTGATCCTTGATTTCTGATACGAGATTGATGTAGATATGATCGATATGAAACTCTCAATTGATGTGGTTCTGATAATCATTCTGATATGATGGTCATTCTGATGATGGTTCTTGATATGATGCTTGATTCGATGAAAATCCTGATATGATACTTGATTTGATAATTGATTTTGATGTGATGCCCCATTCGTTTGATTACGAAAAATTTCCTGATAAAAGCTTTCGCTTTGATTTGATGTCGGTCTCTCGATTCAATGATGATGTTACTGCTGATGTTGATTTGATTATCCGATGGTATGCCCCCTCGGAAATGAAATAAATTTCATATAAATTTGACCATTGATTGATTTTTGTTTGAGTAATGTTGATCGTTATGTGAATATAGTTCATATGTATGATGAATTTTATTTAAATTTCCGATATTGATGTTTACTCTGTTCAGTTTCAAATGCCTTGGTTGTAATTATTTTGATGATAACTCACTTTATTAGGTCAATTTTGATAAAAATGTACTTGCGTAGGTCAAAGTTACCTCCTTTTAGGTCAAAAACCTATATAAAGGGGTCAAAATCCCTTTTTACTATTCATTTTACCATCGACTTTTGACTTTTCTCACTATTTTCTTTTTTACTTTCCATGATGTCTGTCCCGATCCACGAGCATCGGTTTGAGAAATGCTGTCGATATCAGCGTCTGCCTAGCTCAGGACCTCCGATGAGTACTTGTACCTTTTCAATTTTTCCATTTTCAGCATTTATTTTCAAATTTTCCAATTTTTTCTAGTTAAACAACTAGGTTTTTCCCTTTTTTTGATAATGGGTGCTTTTGCCAATTTTAAGGGTGCTTTTGCCTCTAAATGTGCACTTACACACTTTTCCTCTACGCTTCCACGAATCATCTTGGTGCTTTCGCTCACCAATTTTAAGCCTTTTTGCACTTTTACCATTTGTTTGTGCACTTTTGCTTAGTTTTAGCGCTTTCACAACTTCTTTGGGTGCTTTTGATCAAATTTCGCAATTTTGCATCTTTTAAGAGCGCTTTTGATGTATATTTGGGCGCTTTCAAGTTTTAATAGTTATTGGGTCATACAACTTCACAAATAACATAGTGACTAGATCATATATAATGGCTAACCATGCCTCATCCATAGTGCATCCTAGAGAGAGTGAATATTGGTGCATTGCACACTACACCATGCATTCCCATACTACACTAGGGGTCTTTCCTCAAGCCACAAGTTCAAGTGTACCATCAAACAAATAGGAAGAGGACTTGGTGCATCCCGTACTAGACCACAGATTTTCCCTCAATACCAAGGATTTCCACAATTAGTGAACCAACCTAGCCTGGTGGATTCTGACTAAAATCACCTACAAGGTACTAGTGACTACCTTTTCTAACTAGGAAGAAGTATCTTTTGACATATACAACCCGATGAACTTAGTGATATTGTCAACTATCTTCTTCACAATCTCAGGTAACATCTTACATTGATTACCCCCATACTATAGTTTATTGCCAGTGAATCTTCCTGATACCACGGTTAACTCAAATTACCTTTATCTGTAAGGTACGACAACTTACTCATGCAATCATTACTGTATCAAATCCTAGATAACCCCTAGAAATCATTCACCTTTGTGAACCAAGTGAATTATAGCTAATCCAAAAGATAAAAAACTATATATAGGCATCCTTCATTGGTACATTCCATTGATAACCTACTAACTGTTATTATATCATAACCAAGGTAGCTCTAGCAACATTGTCTCTATGAACCAGGTGACTACCAACTAATCCCTTACGGTGACCCAAACATCGATCATTAGCACAGTTTGATGACTCATGTCTCTACATAAATATCCCAATGTTCACATATGTAGTGGTCACACACAATCACAATTCCAAACAAAATGATGAGTATAACATGATTGACTAATTTATGAATCTATGCATAGATTTCTATAAATTAAGGGTTGAACTTCATAAACAAAAAATAGACACAAACCAATACAAGATGATCTCCCTCAAGGCTTATAGAATAGAGAAGGTCGAATAAATTCAAAACTAATTCATAATAAAAGATACTTAGGTATTAAATCACACTAGATTCAAGACCATACTGCTAGGTACTATACCACACTACACAATTAAGAAGGATAATCATGATGGAAATATTCCATATCGCATGGACTACAAATATAGAAATTCTCAAACACACATTTAATCTCAATTAAAAAAGTCACGATCACCTTGTTAGGATACAAGTCACGATCACCTTAATACATCATGCCTCTTGTCCACTATATTTAGATGATAGGCCTACCCTCCAAGCTCTCTCGCGTATGGACCATCAACTTTTCTGTCTTACACATAAAAATGGATTACAAGATAGTTTTCTAATGTCGAGAGTGCTAATGCAGTGTGTTGCATCTATATTAGTAATACAATGATTTCTTTCCTACCTTGAAATACGTGTATTTGGCTTCTCCACTCATTATCTCTCTATATAGTCACTTGCATTACACATTTCTCTCCCATTTACTCTTGGCACTTAGTCAAGTTTCAATCCCTTCCTTTGATGTGCATCTAAAGGAAATGGTAGAAAAATTGAGCGCAATAATAGAATACTTGGGCCAAACAAATGTTGAGGATTTGATATCCCATATTGAGGATGGACTGAATAATATTATTATTATAAATGTAAGTATATTTTTTACTATCATTTTCATATCGTATTTCTCCTATAAACAAATAATCATGTATTTGGAAGCCTCTATCTCGAAGAAGATTCGATAGATTGGACATTGTCAACAACACCAAATCAAAGCTAAAAGTTAAAAAAAAACAGCAATGTCAACATATTGATCTTTCATCTTTCAGCTTTTAATATTTTGATCTTTGATCTTTAAATATTTTGAACAATGTCAACATATTGTCACACATGCTTGCCCTTGCAAACATTTTGATATTTCACCTTTTAATATTTTCTCCATCTATTTATTAGGGTTCCAATTTTGTTACCATTTTGATTTCATGAATTCTTTTCGAGGAGTCGAAGGTATAGAATTGGCGCTTTCAAGTATTTCAAGCCTTTGTTTATATATAAATGTGGGTACTTTCTTCATGATCACAGGCCTAGTAAGTGTATGAATTAAATATTGTATCTTGCTCATTTTAGGTTTTAATTTTATTGAATTATTTAATGACATATTTATTCAAGTAATAGTTCTCTATATTGGGTTTTTGGTGTCAAGTGGAAACTCTATTGTTATGGTCCTACTAAAAGGTTCTTATATTATAATGCTAACTAACTTCATTTTTTCTAAATGATAATTAATTTCTATGGTTGATTGTATCAGTTATATTTATGATGGCATTGCATTTTTTTAAATGAAACATTTAATTGGGAATTGACAATGGACTAAATTATAAATCTTTTCACTTTTGTGTTGCTCAGTGACATTTTCTTTTCTTTATGACAAGTAGAGAATCTGGCTGGTTACAAGAGATGTTACAAAGATTGCTAATTTTGATCTTACATAAGAGGTATGAGCTACCATTTACAGAATATATATGAACATGACAGAATAATGGGCAGGGTTGCATTTGTTTGGTCATTTTGTCTACAAATTAAATTTATATTTTGCATTGGAGCCTCTTGATCTTAGGTGTACATAGAATCATTTGAAATGATAACTTTCTTATGGTTTTTTAAAACTACATTTTAGGTTACACATGGGAGACGTCCTACTTTAACTTAGTTATGAGGAAATGAACTTGAATACAATAGTTTTTTATATGGTTTCTTGACTATTGATGCAATGAAGTAGATGCGATATACAAAATCTACAATGTAATTGGCAATCCTAAAAATCAATCTGTCTCAAGGATTAATAATTGCTAATAATCAATTTTCATAGATTGGGATGGGAGTTAAAAAAATTTTATCACTTATGTTTCAGTGGCTTTTGTCCCAGAATGATTCATTTTTGAATATGCATTTGGGTCTAACATAGTTCTTAACAATCTATATTAGATGAACTTTTTTCAAGATTAATTTAGTTTCTTGAAATATTTGCAAGCTTTAAAAAATTGTAATGGATGACTAATGATTTATTTGGATTTGAATCACAGTTTATTCCACCTATATGTCTATCATGATACCAATTACAAACCCAAAAGCTATTGATTTGATGGCTATAAGTCACTTATTTGATGCTTTATGAGACATTTTGTGTACAAAATTAAATTAGTATTTGGTTTGAGGTTCATTTAATTATATTTTGTAGTCACTTTGTGCATGGGATCCAAACAAGAGGCCAACTAAAATTGAAGCACCCATTTTTCCAATCTTACATGCAATCCTAAAGTATTTGAATCTTTATAGTTAATTATTTTGAAATTAGAGTTTTCTATATGAGCCTTTAAATGAGATGTCTATAAACTTGTATGCTTTTGAATATTTTTTCTTTTTATACCCTTTATTTTTTAACATGACAATTTTATGTGCAAGCCTATGTGTACATACTCCCTTCTCTTAGATCAGGAGAACAAATATCTAAGAATTGATTTCCAGGTTAGTAATGCTTATAATCTCCATGATTTAGAATTTTGAAATGTCAGATTAATAAAAATAACTTATCATTTTGTAGAAAGTGGTGAAGGTGTTATTTTGCAAAATAAAACAAAACAAAATTATAGGAAAAGGACCCTTTGAAGGAAAATTGGGTAAGCAAAACTTGGAGGTGGTAGCAAATTCAAAAACATAAAATAATCATTATGTGGAAAAGATACATGATCCTTTCTACAAAGCTAATTATTTTCATCTCATCTTTGATTTTTCTTTCTAGGATTGCAACTAATTTAATTTTGTTGGATTGCAAAATTCCACTAAGCTAACTTAGTTTTATTTTTCTTAAATTTAACATCATAATAAAAGGATCCCATGGAAAGATAGTTAATGATTGCACGTCATATTATACTTAGAGTTCTCTTCTAGCATACAGATATACTTTAATTTCTATTGTAGTTAAAAGAATGGGTGCTCCAAATAATATAGCTTTTAAGAATTAGTTTGGAGTGGGTTTAGTATTATTTTTGTAGCTAAACAAATTATGATGTTCTCTTTCTAATTTTCTCAAATGTAATGAGGCTTTTTTATTATTTAGAATAATAATGGCTATTTCACCCAAAGTTAGAGATTGAAACAAGAACACGGTATTAAAAGTAATGCCAAAAATCCTCGTTACTAACATCTAATCAACAGTGGAAAGAAAGGTAGATCAAAGAGCTTCGTTGTTTTAGTGGTTTCTCCTTTGGGGACTCCAGGACCTGATTTATTACTTTGACTATTCATTTTCTTTTCATTATAGCTACTAAAGAACCAAGACCATAAGGTTTTCATTTTATCTTTACAAGTATTAATAACATAGTGATATGTTTTTTTCTATTGATGATCTATTAGCTGCAGCTGACAATTTTGAGGGTGTCACTAGTATCCATGTTTATCCTTCAAATAGGTTGGTTGCAACATATTGGTCATAGGGTAAGTGCAAAAATTTGGGTGCCAATTTGGTGGAAGTCTTGTAAAATTGGAAGAAGTCGCTCAAAACGGGCACCCCATTTAGGTTCGGGAGCCCAATCCAAAATTCAAAAAATGGGTGCCCATTTTTTTTCAAAACAGGTGCTCATTTCTAATTTTTTTATTTTTATTTTATTTTATATGACTAGAATCACATTTTAACACTCTCTTTTTTTTAAAGAAACGGGTGCCCATTTTTTGAATTTAAATAACGGGCACCTGTTTCTTAAGACATGAATCACACATCTGCCTCAGATTTTGTATCAAACTAGGTTTGGTTTAGGCTTGGTGGAGCCAAACCTATGCCTTGACCTCCAAAAATTTGGTTAAGGCATTTGAATGCCAGATTTTAAACTTGTAATTTTTTTAGGGCCTTTCTGATCATATTTTTTTACGAAACAAAAACCCATTAGAGCTCTCACTGTCCTGATTTTAAAAATGTAAATTTCATAGTGATAAGATTATTTTTACTATTTTTCATTATTTATTAGTTAAAAGTGGTACCTAAATGTAAAATAGTGAGGTTCACTAAAACTTAAATAACTTTTTTGTTTTTAGGTGTTTTCAAAAATAAATTATATGACATCAATCTACATACAATTCTCTTGAAAATTTAAAAAAAATTGAAAAAAAATTAAATTCATCAAATTATGGTGGTTGTACACCAGAGGTTTTAAAAATATGTTTTAGTCAATTAAAAATTAATTAAAAATATATATATATTCTATAAAAAAATAAGAAAAAATATGTTCATCAATCATTGGTATCTTAGGTATATTGTTCCAAGAGGATTTATAAAAAATCATTTATTTAGATCAAAATATGGTGGTCATACATGGCTATGGTATGGTCCTGAAACAAGCATTTTGAAAATATGGTTTTTAAACATTCCTACTAAAAAGAAATTTAGACCATGTGGGTATTTAAATAAATTACATATTTGAAAACTAGACTCTGAGAAATACATTTTATATTACTAAAGTCTTTTGAGATTCAATCTCTAAGTGCCTCAAATTTAAACATCAATTGATGGGAAATTTGAAAAAAAAGGGAAAACACTTCCACATTTTGCCCAAAGTGGGACTCAACTTCTTGAAGCCACCTCATATATTTTTATAGTTAATGAATATTACTTTATAAATATATTTAAGATTATTTTAGCATCAATGACAAATTTAAAGTAAAAAAATTAACATAACTGTGAGATTTTTTTTTCAAAGATTAGCATGGAAGAAGTCACCTATCACATGGAGAAAATAGTGATTGATGTGCATGGTAAAATGATTTTAGTTTTTTGAGTGAGCTATAAATAGGTTCAAACAAAGCCAAGAACATGTTGATGAGAGATGGAGACATATTGCCTCATAAAATAAAATGACTTCTAACCTCCCATGTCGATGGGTATAGCCTATATTTGTTGTCAAGAAATCTATCTTTTAATTGGTTCGATATTCTTATGCTTTATTTCATTCACATTAGAAGTGCTTGCATTTGATGACACTAAAGTCCCTATACACAAATTTGTTTTCATGAAGTATACTTTATGTTGCCAAAGGAACATAGATGGGTCATGCTTCTATAAGGCTAAATGATATGAGCATGAAGACTCTAGCGCATGTCACATGGAAAAGAGAGATTTTATTTCAAGTTTCTAAGGAATTGAGAGTTGTTTACTTGCGTTAGCAATGTCCTTTGCATATTGACTAAAGAAAAACTAAAGAGTTGTTAAACTTAGCTTAATGGATAGAGATCATTGATTTTAGGCATTTGTAGACACCTAAAATAGTCACATCATGTGAGTATTCATTAATTACTAACTGTTCTTCTATTAATGAAATAATTATTTAATTAATCATCATTATTCTTCTAATTCTTCATTAAATCTTATTGTTGCATCATTTAATCATACTCCCAAGTTATATTAATTAAATAATTAACATTATCTAATTAAACAACCTTTTATTGAGTGATCTTTATCATTTAATTTAATTTAATTTCTATAGTCCAACAATTTAAATAATAATTCTAAATTATTTAAATTGACTAATAAATTCCTCTAATTAAATTAGTTTCTAAAAACTAATTTAATTTCAATTTCATATTAATTTCATCTCATTTCCAATTTCTAATTAATTTCATATTAATTCCATCTTTCTCCAAAATTCAATTTTTAATTGAATTTAAATTCAAAAATAAAAAAAATTGATTTTATGGGTTCATTTAAATCTCAAAATTGCAAAAAATCTTTAAAAATCAAAACATAAATCTTATTTCAAATTTACTTTTTGGAAACCCTTATCTTCATAATTTGAAAAACCTCTAATTCCTATCTTCTCATCTTTTTCCTATATCAACTCACCACTTTTGATTTCAAAATGGAAATAAATCTCTATATCGAGCTAGAAATTTCTCAAAATTGATCAATGTCTAATTATCTCAACCATTGATCCTTATTTTCTCAATTCGATCATGATCATTCGTTCAATATAGAAAATCTATGTAAACCCACCTTCATACCTATTTCAAGGATCCAGATTTTGAATTTATCTAACCTATGTAGATTTTTATTTCATCACTTTTAGCAATCAAGAAATTTTCATATTTTTCTCGAATCTCTAAGTCAGGATGCTACAAAAATAAACACTAAGTGCCATCTATTCAAATCCCAATAAAGGGTAGAAAAGTGATGGAAGGAAATAAGAAAGGTTTAGAATATCTATGTTTGAGTTGATTACTTTATTTTCAACTTTTTTTTTCTTTGTTCTTATATTATATAGTTTGTAGGGTTTTTATGTTAATTAGTAGTTTAGTTATTCATTTATAATTTGGTGTTACCATGTGAGGCCTCACCCCAAACCCATCATATCTTTTCCATTTATCATTATGATAGACCTATTTATTGGCTTAATATTTTGGTGAATTAAGAGATTTTACCCTTTTGACAAGGAGTTTATTTCACTAGATGATGAGACTTTATATTTTATGACAATTTCCATACTCATGATGTTGACCTTATGATACAGTATGACTGGCATTATGATGATTGATTTAGATGAATACTGAGATGTTACAAATTGGGTATGTATGTTAATATGAGATGTGTAGGAAGGTGACATTCAAGATATGAATTATGATGAGATGTGACTTTCATTGAAGGTTAAAGGTTAGGTGACAAAATATATTGTTAAATTTCAAGACATTATTATGGTTATTACTTGAAGATTTGGTTAGTTGATTATATTCCATTTGGATGAATTTACAATTGATAAAATTAATGCTTATGTAATATTAGATAAAACTACATCATGATTGATATAGAATTGGAATGATTAGTGTAACATGTGAGTTAATGAGATCATGTCCTTATGATTCAGATACATATGTTCATTTGTAAGTTAATGATTAAATTTATGCTGAATGTTTATAGAGACTACAAGGATGTAATTTGTGTGTTGGTAAATTTAAATGATAATCCTTATTTTGCATTTTCAATTTTTATGATTATACTTCTTGAGGTTGTTGGAGCAATCTTAGGTTTTCTAAGAAAAATGTTGTTTCTGGTCTTTGCCCTACCTTTTCTGTGTCTTTGCAAGTGTTTTTATCCATTCAGGGTGTTAGCACTTCAAATTTTTCATTACAAATTTTCATACTTTAAAAAAATTTAGAAGTATTTACCAAGAGTGCCAGATTCTCCTTTGAAATCTAAGAAGCCCTAATTAACTATCCTTTGGGAAAAAACCCTAGGTTAACCTTCAGTTGTTCTATTCGATAGTTACTTTTTGGAAATCACTAAAGTCCATATAACACAGGTGCCCTTTTATTGACTTAAGTTATCAACCTATGTGTTAGCGGTTAGATTTAATCAGGGTCCCCTTTCCGTAAAAATTTATCTCAAAACTTTAGCTTTCCCCAAATTAATTCCCAACCGTTATATCCTTTAAAATCTTGTGGTTGTTGTTACCCCGTAAGCCTTCCTATTGTCTAGATTTTTCTCTTTGCGAAGTTGTGACTAAATGACACATGTCAAGGTGGGCCCAATTTCTTAAGGCTGCGTGGTCGGTTAAAGTTGGATCAAGATCAAATCGCATTGCCTTAATCTTAAGATGCCCAAATGTTAGCTCTTGTGGCATTGCAACAGTCATTGATGCATCAGACAACTAAGCATCTATGTCAGGTGGGACTAGTTACCTTGTCTATATCACAACTGTTCGATTGTGAAGATTTGTTGATGTGCATTCACTAGGCCTGGTTAATAAAGGTTGTAACGAACTAAAAAGTTGATTTTGATCTGATAGTGGTCGTGTTACTGCAAAGGAAAAGTGCTTGAAAGATAATTCTTGCAGCATTGTGACAACCGTTTGATCTTCCAGTAGGTAAAGATAGATGATGCAGTGGGTCTGATGTCGGGTGTTGTAGATATGTTTGATTTTCATTGGTCATGAAGGATGGTGATGTGGAGGTTGTCAGTGGGGCTAAGGGTTTTAGTGTGTTAAAGGGACACTAGATGTAATTTAATCTAACAGTTCTCGCATTGTCGCGAAGAAAAGATGCATGAGGTTTTAACCATTGTGGCATTGCAACAGCCATTGATTCTCTCTTAAGTAAAGATCGACTGTCCTAATTTAAAGACCAATGAAGATGGTAGGTCCAGTTGCTAGGTGCTGCTGATGTTCTTATTTTTTATTGGTTTCCAAGAAAAGATGATGTGGTCGGTTGATTTTAAAAGGCTTAGTTGACTGTTTGATGATTAAATGAGGATCATCTGATGTGTCAGGAAGGAGATGAATCAATGGTCATGTTTTAAATTTGATCAGTTGGCCGTTGCTTCTAGTATTTGAAATGATGGAGGGTTTCTTTCCAGGGTTTGTTATAGTGGACCAGAATACGAAGAAGCTAGATACCATTGAACAAGAGTAGTAGAAGAGGAATGAATTACACATGGCACCTAATCCTTAATATAGGGAGTGTAACTATAATTCAAAGAATTATGTATGTTAGCCTGAAATGGAAGTCATCATTCATGTAAAAACCTTATGCGGTTACTCAGAATTATCATCAGATGAAGGTGCCACCTATCAAGATTTAGTATGATGAGAATCAACTTTGTTTTCTTATGGTTTCTTATCATAATGTAATGTACTTTTTTCTATAGTGCAAGTCACTGTCTTGGCTATCCAAAGCTTATTGCATCCTTTCTCTGAGGATTCCAAGATAACTACTGTTATATATAGCAAGTTTTCTTCTTTTGTAGAGGGTGGTGAATATTATTTTGTAAAGAGAGTTCTGATAATAGTACT
>BSBK01000172.1:680000-790000 GCA_027943335.1 Chamaecyparis obtusa
AAACCAGATATTTAAATCAAGGGGACTTAGTTCTTGTAGCTGAGAAACCTTTTTCAAAAACAACAACATCTTATTAAGTTAGTGAACATCATTAGTTGACTGGTATTAATTCATAAATGTCACCATATTTGGCATTTTCACAAAACTGATGTTTTAATCATGTTCACTAATTTAATAAGATGAGTTTCATGTTGTTTCTAAGCTTGACAAAGTCAAATATGTAGTGCTCAATTTACTAGTTTTCATATCATAATTAGAAGAAGATGATGCAATATCAAAGTGCATTAAAAGATGTTACAGCTTGTGCATATATAGACAGAGAATCCAAGTGATGTGTACTATAATGAAGGATTATTCCTTTTCAAAGAATGACAAAA
Source organism: Chamaecyparis obtusa (assembly GCA_027943335.1). Taxonomy (NCBI): domain Eukaryota; kingdom Viridiplantae; phylum Streptophyta; class Pinopsida; order Cupressales; family Cupressaceae; genus Chamaecyparis; species Chamaecyparis obtusa. Next base: position 680,378 of record BSBK01000172.1, read on the forward strand.
TGAATCTCCATATCTAGATCATGAATATATAATGAATGTGCTATGTTATAGGTACAAAATAGAGATACAACCATCTTGTAAATGTTAGGAATAGACCCAAGAGATAACAGAGAGGGGGGGAGGGGGGGGGTGAATCAGTTATCTACAAGATTCAATTCTTTATCTGATTAAGTATACTTAAACATAAAGCATAAACACAATGAAAGAACACATGAACACAACACCAATATTTTGGTTACGGGGAAACCCAAATAGGTTAAAACCCCAGTGGAACTTGATACCCACTAATATTTCATACTAGTGTATAATGATCCTTTCTAGAAGATCCTTTACCCTGTTAGGAGTAGCTTTACAATATATTAAGTATAGTAGACCTGTCAAGGGTCAAACCTTGTTAGGAGTCTTTTACAATTGTCCATGTTAGGGGAGAGGATGCACTATCTGAGAGCTCACTACTCAAAGGGGTGAAGGCTACAACCTTCTGAATAATAGATACACACTATATCTGGATCTTGGTGAACTGCGCTTTAACCTACTATCTAGATTAGTTCCAATGTATAACACAAATACTCTACTTGGTCACATAGACCTTCCTCTGATGGTTCAACACTTCGCACTCTCTGCTTTGCTCTTCTTAATCAACCATGAACCACACTCAAGCAATCACAAATGACTGCCTATAAATATATTTACTCTAAATGATATAATCAAGTCGGCCTTTTAGAACCACCTTGAAATCATATTAGAGAAACCATAAAAAACTCCAACAATCATTCTGTCAGCTCTATTATGCACGCAACATATTCTGGGACCTATCTAAATAAAATAATTGTAGATGCATGCTACACACTATCGGTTCTACCAAAATAACTAGATCTTTCTCTACAAGATAAATTAACTCATGTGCTCTTAACCGAACATCAACACTTCAACTATAAGCTTAACTCCAAGGGAACATACCCTAAATATAGGCACAACTCAAGAACCAATAAAATCTCTGTTAGCTCTTCTAAACAAACACATGAAACTGCTACTGGTGAATAGAAACTACATAACTTCACTTGTGTTCATCATCAGATCATGCATCCATGAACTTAACATCACCAACATGTCTTCAACATATATCCAAGTGCACAAGGCTCCATGATAACTGTACAAACAACCATACATAGAACATTGTCTACTACTCTATCAGGAACACTATTGACACAAGCTGCTATATAACTATTTGTACTAATAGTTAACCTCTACACCCATGATATCATGCTGACATCATGTCCATGCAACATATACTGAAAGCTTACTACATAAGACTTCCACGCATGCTACTTTCCATATGTTGTCATCAATGACAAACATATAGTCAATACTGTCCTGCTGGCAAATCTCCAACAATCTCCTCCTTTGGCATTGATGGCAACATGTGGAATGAAAAACCACCACCAACCTAAATGAATATTTATTTTATAATGTTCTTTATTTCCTCTTAAAAAACTCCCCCAAAGATGAATCCTCCATCTTCTGCAATATATTCTAACATTCTCCATTTCCTCAATTGAATTGCTGTCACAACTGAATACTGCTCCCCCTAAGTATGTTACTCCTTCAATTTTTCATGACTTTGTATACTACTCCCCCTTTGACATCAATGGAAAAGGGTACCATCCATTTTAAGCACTGGTACTACTCCCAACTTCTCCCTGAGATACTCAAAAGTATCCTTAGGCAAGGGCTTTGTGAATATGTCTGCCAACTGATCTTTAGTACTTACATAGTCCAACTTAACTTCTTTCTCTGCCACTTTTTCTCTTAGGAAGTGATACTTGATCTCAATGTGCTTTGTCTTTGCATGCATCACAGGGTTTTTTGACATATTGATAGTGCTAGTGTTATCACAGTGAATAACAATAGGATAATCAATCTAAATTCCAAAATCCTTTATCATCTGCTTGATCCAAACAATTGTAGAATAATTCAAGGCTACTACAACATACTCTGCTTCTGCTATTGACTAAGAAATACAATTTTTTTTCTTGCTTGTCCAAGTGACAAGTCTATCACCAAGAAACACTGCTCCACCTGATGTACTCTTTCTATCATCAATGCATCATGCCCAATCTGCATCAGTGTACACATGAAGCTCAACATTTTCTAAATTAGGATACCATAGACCATAGTCTATAGTGCCTTGCAAGTATCTGAATATCCTTTTTACTTCCATGAGGTGACTTAGTTTAGGCTCTGCTGCAAATCTTCCAACTATGCCAACTGCATTAGAAATATCAGGTCTGGTCTAAGATAAATCAATTTGCCAATCATTGACTTATACAATGCTATATCAACTACTAGTGAGTCATCTTCCTTTGTAAGCTTGCATCTAGTAATCATAGGTGTTCCTACTGGCTTGCAATCATCCATCTTGAATTTCTTTAATAACTCTTTCACATACTTAGACTGATTAATGAATATACCTTTCTCTATCTGTTGCACATTCAATCCTAAAAAGTATTTGATAGGATCAATCATACTCATCTCAAATTCATTTTGCATCTCCTTAGCAAATTTAGCACTAAGTTTTTCATTACCTCCAAAGATAATGTCATCAACAAATATAGCTACAAGTAACAAACCTTCCTTTCTTGAATCCAATCTTTGTTAAGTAACCATCTAGTCTCTCATACCATGCTCTAGGGGCTTGCTTAAGTCCATAGATGGCCTTCTTCAACCTGCATACCATATTAGGTCTATTTGATAAGGTGAATCCTTCAGGCTGCTCAATGTATACTTCTTCTTTCAAATCTCCATTTAGGAATGCTGACTTGACATCCATCTGATAAAATTTGAAGTTTTTAACTATAGCATAGGCTAGAAATAAATTAATAGCTTCTAATCTTCTCATAGGTGCAAATGTGTCTAAATAATCAATACCTTCTCTTTGCACATATCCTTTACATACTAATCTTGCTTTGTTTCTTACAACTGTTCCATCCCCATTCATCCTGTTTCTGAATATCCACTTAGTTCCTATTACATTCTTATCACTAGGTCTTGGAACCAGTTCCCAAGTGTCATTCTTAATAATCTGATCAAGTTCTTCTTTCATAGCATCATGAAAATCTGAATCCTTACAAGCATCTTCAATACTTAAAGGTTCAATCTAAGATAGTAAACATATCACATCACTGCTAGCTGAGTTCTTTGCTTGTGATCTTGTTAAGACTTTTCCGCTTTGATCTCCAATGATGTCTTTCTTGGAATGGTTTCTGGATGTAAACTTTGGAACCTTAGTTGTTGCTGACTCATCAGCCTTAGGATTTTCTTTCTCACTTGTCTCAAGGTCATTGAATAACACATCAATGCTATCAAACATTTCTTCAATAATTGTCTCACTAGTGGAGGGTCTGGGTTCCTCTTCAATCATGGGTGAGTAATCATGATATCTTTCTTTAATCTTAACATGAGCACTCTCAATGATCTTTTTCAATCTTAAATTGAAACATCTATAAGCTTTACTTTTAGTAGAGTAACCAAGGAAAATACCTTCATCACTTCTTGCATCAAACTTGCCTACTGGTTCATCCCTCTTGATGTAGCTCTTGCTTCCAAAGATTCTGAAGTATTTTACTATGGGAACATTACCAAACCATAGCTCATATGGTGTTTTGTCAGTGCCAGGCCTCAATTGAATTCTATTGATGGTGTAGACTATTGTATTGACCACATCTCTCCAATAGGTGTGTGCAACTTTTCCTTCTATCATGATGGTGTGTGCTATATCAAGAATGATCCTATTCCTTCTCTCTATAATTCCATTCTACTGAGGTGTTCTAGGTGCACTCAACTATCTTTTTATGCCATGTTCTTCACAGTACTCATAAAATATGTCAGAGGTGAATTCTCCTCTATTCGATCTCAAACATTTTATCTTAAGTCCAGATTCATTTTCAACCTTAGCTTTGAATATTTTGAGCTTATCAAAGGCTTCTGACTTATCTTTTAAGAATGCAACCCACATCATCCTAGTATAATAATCAACAAACAAAATGAAATAGCTTTCACCATTGTATGTTCTTGTTTGAGTAGGACCACATAGGTCTGTATGAATCAGATCCAACTTGTTCTCTACTGAATTGTGCTTGCTCTTGAATGTATTCCTCACATGCTTTCCCATCACACATTCCCTACATATAGTATCAACTAGCTTTGCTATGCTAGGTAGATCTCTTACTGCCTTTACATTGCTTATCTTTACTATGTTATCAAAATTGATATGACATATTCTTTTATGCCACAACCAACCGTCATCAACTTTAGAAACAAAACAACTTTCTTCTAAATTGAGTTGGAAAACATTACCTCTTGTCTTTGATCTTGATGCAATAATAACACCATCCTTGTTGTTAATAATGCATTTGTCATCTTTGAACTCCAACTGATATCCTTTTCCAAGTAATTGTCCAACACTAAGAAGGTTATGTTTCAAACCAACAACATAGAGAACATCATCAGTATTGTTCTTTCTGTCCAAGGTGATGGCTCCTCTACCAACTATTGGTTTAGGAGTGTTGTCTCCAAATCTGACCATACCACCATTGTATTTGTCTAGATGAACAAATCTATCTTTATCACTTGTCATGTGATGTGACCAACCACTATCTATGATCCAGTCTGTCCTTACATCTGCTTGGGAAATCAATGCTAGTTCTTGATTTACTTTCTCATCTTTATGTTCAGTCTTATTATCCATTTTGTCTACAATAGCAATGAATCCAATTTCTTCTTCACCTAATTCTTCATCTAAAACTCCATCTCCAGCAAAGTAACATTCCTTAGAGTACTTAGGCTTGTAGTCCTTTTTGAATTTTCTATCTCTAGTAGGACACTTAGATGCAAAGTGACCTATCTTATTACATGAAAAGCATTTGAAAGGCAATTGACCTTCATATTTTCCTTTTCCTTTCTTTTCTCTTTTAGCAATCATAGCAATAAAATCATCTAGAGTCTTTTCTTCATCATCATCATCAAAATTACCAGAAGTGTTTTCTAATTTCTTACCATGAATTATTGCTTTGAAGGCTATCTCACTTTTAGGTTTAGTCTTCAGTCTTGAAATCTCAAAAGCTGAGATTTTGTTGATCAAGGTCTCTCTCTTGAAATTGGCTAAAAGCTACATGGTCTCATCAAGGATGTTGATCTTGTTTTCATATTCTGGAGTGAGAGTAGTCATCAACTTGTCCATAATATCTTCCTCTGAGATTTCTCCACCATTGTTCCTGATTCTAGCAACTGCTTCATTGATCCTTTGATTATAAGCTCTAATGTTTTCTTTAGGCAACATCTCTAATGCATTGTATCTTTTCTTCCAAGTCTTTCTGCATACATCTTTAGCTTGTTTATCTCCTTCAAATATGTCTACTAGGTACTTCCATATCTTGTTTGTGGTGTCTACCTTCTTTATCTCTGAGAACTCACTATCTGATAGTGCACTGATAAGGGCTTCTTTGGCAATAGCATTCTGATGAAACAATTCCTTTTGTGTTTTAGTAGCATCATCCTTTCCAAGGTCTTCTAGGGTAGGGATCTTGGCTGCTTTGATAGTTACATTAAAAACTTCAAAACCTATGCTCTGCAAATGGGTCACCATCTTGTTCTTCCAATAAAGATAATTCTCTCCATCAAAATTAGGACTCTCTTTCCTGAAGTATGCCATCTGATCAACCTCAAGCTATTAAACTTTCTCTCTGAGGCACTTGGCTCTAATACCAATTGTTAGGAATAGTCCCAAGAGATAATTGAGAGGGGGGGGGGGTGAATTAGTTATCTACAAGATTCAATTCATTATCCAATTAAGTATACTTAAACATAAAGCATAAACACAATGAAAGAACACATGAACACAACATCAATATTTTGGTTACAAGGAAACCCAAATAGGTAAAAACCCCGGTGGGACTTGATACCCACTAATATTCTATACTAGTGTATAATGATCCTTACTAGAAGATCCTTTACCTTGTTAGGAGTAGCTTTACAATATATTAAGTATAGTAGACCTAGTCAAGGGTCAGACCCTATTAGGATTCTTTTACAATTATCCCTTTTAGGGGAGAGGACGCACTGTTTGAGAGCTCACTGCTCAAAGGGGACAAGGCTACAACCTTCTGAATAACAAATACACACTATATCTGGATCTTGGTGAGATGTGCTTTGACCTGCTATCTAGATTAGTTCCAATGTATAGCACAAATACTCTACTTGGTCACATAGACCTTCCTCTGATGGTTCAACACTTCACACTCTCTACTCTGCTCTTCTTAATCAATCATGAACCACACTCAAGCAATCACAAATGACTGCCTATAAATATCTTTCCTCTAAATGATATAATCAAGTTGGCCTATTAGAACCACCTTGAAATCATATTAGAGAAACCATAACAAACTACAACAATCATTCTATCAGCTCTATTATGCACGCAACATATTATGGGACCTATCTAAATAAAATAATTATAGATGCACGCTACACACTATCGGCTCTACCAAAACAACTAGATCTTTCTCTACAAGCTGAATTAACTCATGCGCTCTTAAGTGAACATCAATACTTCAACTCTAAGCTTAACTCCAAGGGTGCATACCCTAAAGATAGGCCCAACTCAAGAACCAATAAAATCTCTGTCGGCTCTTCTGAACAAACATAGGAAACTGCTACTAGCAAATAGTGACTACATAACTTCACTTGCATTCATCATCAGATGATGCGTCCATGAACTTAACATCACCAAAATGTCTTCAACATATATCCAAGCATGCAAGGCTCCATGATAACTATACGGACAACCATTCACAAAACACTATCTACTACTCTGTCAGGAACACTACTGACACAAGCTGCTATATAACTGTCTATAATAACAGTTAACCTCTGCTCCCATGATATCATGCTGATATCATGTCAATGCAACATATACTAAAAGCTTACTACATAAGACTTCCACACATGCTACTTTCCATATGTTGTCATCAATGACAAACATACAGTCAGTACTGTCCTGTTGGCAAATCTCCAACAGTAAATGCCAAAATGCTATAGGAAATATTCATATAATAGTGTTGTATGCCAAAAGATTCATGTTCAAAGTATACTGTTGAAGAAATGCTACAATAATTTTATTACAAAGTATCAAGAAAATTTTTATAGAGTGTGTTTGTGGGTGTCATGAGCTCGTGCTCGAGCTCCATCAAATTACATTCTAGTGTTTTTGAGTGTTACGAGCCTATACTCAAACCTCTTAAACAAATAAACTAAACATTTTTACATTTGTTGCATTTCATATTAGTAAAAAAAATCATATGTACTGATCACTGTCATTTCAACTATGTAAAATTAGTCAGCATGTAATAGACAGAATATTGTTTAGAAGTTGAGAAAATATTGCAAAGAGTAACAGTCTATGACATAGATTAAAATATGGTGGATCTTAGTTCAAGTCACAGTAATAGTGGTAAGCGATAGGGGTTTTAAAGCACTATCATTCTCACTATCTACAGTTGTGTTAAGCACCAAAAGGGGCTACAAATTTATTGTTGGCTACAACAATAAACCATTATGAGATGAAGTTAAATGGCACCTATTTTAATGAAGCATCTAACACAAGTTCTGATATTCAAAGAGAAAGCACAATAATGATCATTGTCAATAGTGCTAGAGTTAAATGGTGTACAATAAAAGTCAAGCAAGGGTGATAGTGATAAATTTTAGGCAAGGGTCACTGACATTAATGAACAAGAAGACAAGAAGACACCCCAAATTATTATGCTGAAGACAATAATACTAGACAATGGAGTATTACAATAGCTCATGGCTGAAGGGAAGAACTAAGACTTTCAAACACTGGTTGATGCAATAAAACCCAACATAAGTAAACAACTGTCAGCTTTCACAATAGCAAACATAGTCCTCAAAATTATTGCAATGAAGTAACAGTGATCTCGGATTTAAATATACAAGAGAAGTAAAGCAAAGAAAAGAAGGGGTTTACTTATCTCTTAATCGATTTATCTACAATCTGAGTTCAAGTTCAAGCCTCAAATTCTAGATCTAGGGCCCGAGTATCACAAGTTAAGAAGGATTCACAACTCGAGCTTCATTGTGAAAGCCCAACTCTAGATCTACAGCCCAAGTTTCATGCCGGTATTCAAAGCCCGAGCTCATTTTTTCAAGTCAAACATCACTGTCACGGCTACAAGATTTATGTGTACAAGCCAAGTTCATGCTCATGAGCTGAGTTTTATGCTCAAGCACAGAACCCAACTCCAAATCAAGAGCCTAAGCTCTCAGTATGAAAATCTCAAGCTCACTATTATAAGATGAGCTTTATACTCATGATTCATGCCAGAGAATGAGCTCGAGTACCCAAAGCCCAGTACCCAAGTTACAGTCATTGTTAGAGGTTGAGATCACCATTATATCTTGAGCTTGAGTTCAAAATTTCAAGCCTGAGCATCATAAGCTGATGAAATAGTCACAGCCCCAGATCAAGAGCACGAGCTATGTGATAGCCAAAATTCCAACATAAAACTGAAGATCAAATAAAATCATAGGAGATTTCTATAACACTCATAGGCATAGGCTTTCACAATAGTGTAACCTCAACATACCAGTGAGAAATCAAAATATTCCATAGTTCCAATTGAGTTCCTCTATAGAAATTTCGCCATGATCTAGGGTTTTTCCCCTAATTTCCCAAATGCAAGCATAAGTGAGAGAATCAAGAAAAAACCCAAATTGGTAAGTTTGGAGTCTGAATGAAAGAGGCAGTTAATGCCTTAACTCTAGCAAGCATATGACAACTAGAACCTTGAAAATACAAATGCCACCTCACCTACCTCACAATTATTCCACATGGGTTGTGGATTGCATAGGGTGGTCATGTTCACCCTCTTTGTAGATAGCATTTTTTTTAGGACTTAGGTTTTAATCTAAGTTTGGGTGTTGTATAGGCTGAAATTTTATTTATATATTAAGGTGCAATTTTATTTTATTATGTTGGTATATTTTGTAAAAGATATTTATCTTAAAATGCCAACATTTAGGAGTTGGTTTAGTGGCATATTTCTAGGCTTGTAGTTAGGGTTTATTGGCAAGATTGAGGGGATAAATTGGAGTTGATTTAGGGCTTAATAAGGGGGCTAGATTTTTGAATTTGGGGCCTTAGGAGGCTATAAGACTGATTTTCTTTATCATTTTAGGGGGTTCAAGATTTTGGAGAGGACTTAGTGAACTATTTTTTTCCTTTGTGCCTTTGGCTTATGTTTTGTAACCTACTTTCAGATTTTGGGGAAAATAATGCAAGTAGCCCATATTTTCTCATATTTTTTGAGTATTGAATTCAATCCTTTTCATCATTCTACTTTCAAGAGTTTATCTATTTTCTAATAGGGAGAAGTGAATTAATCCTATTCCTCTTCTAAGTGATCAAAAATCAAACCTTGTGCGGAATTTGTATGTTTGTTAATAGATTTTTACTATATGTAGTTGATATGCTAAAAGTAATGATAAGTTGACGTATATGTTGATTAGTGAATGATAGTACCAATCTCATTAGTATGTGTATTGTGGATGCTAGGTTTGATTCCAAATAATTTTGAGCTCAATTTTGGTGTATCACCCTATTTTCATTCAGTTTTAAAAGCTTTTCTTTCTTCCCTTTTCCTAATCAAATTTAGTTTAGGTGATATTCCAAATCAAATAGGATCCGACCTAGAATCCAAAGACTCCTTCCCAATCAAAGTCCACCCTCAACTCAAGAAGGTTTCCATGTTAGCATGAAATATCTGTGAACCCTAATGCCTGAGTTAGGGTGATATTTCAAGGCCTTAATAGTTTTTGGCATGCCCGATGGGACCTTTTGATACATGAATCAAATCCAAACAAGGAGTGTTAAAGAGTCTAAGTATTTACAGTTGTCTGTCACTAGGAGAGGTAGAACTATGCAAAGAGAGCCTAGAGGTCCTAGAGAGTTTTTAGCTCAGCCTTTACAAAGGGGTAGGAGACTAGGAAGACCAAGTAAGATAAGATTTGAAAGAAGTTCAGCTCCTCCCTCTTACCATAATGAATTTCTAGATTCAGAGCAGGAAGTTTTTGAAGATCTAGATTCATTTCAAAGTAATTTTTTCCTGAATAGCCACCTATGGTAGATTAGTCACTACCATCTAGTTCTACTACAACACTTCCAGCAATGGCAAGGAAACTTCCATTTATGCCTTTTAATTAGGGTAGTCCTTTGAGGATTTCCAACCACAATAATATTCCATTGGAAGCCTTAAAAGGGTTACCATCATTCATTGGAGAAGGGAAAACAACTACCATTAAGCATATCAGAGATACTGCTTCTCTTTGCACTGTCCATCACATCACTAAAGAGGATGTAGCTTTGAATATATTGGTTGCATCACTGAAGGGTAAAGCACTTGAGTGGTTCAAAACTCTTCCAATGGCTTCTACTGCTACATGGGATGCATTGGGAGTTGGATTATCTAAGTTATTTGAAGACAAATCTAGCAAATTGGCTTTGGTGGAGCAATTAATGACTATCAAAAGGGCTCCATAAGAGGAGATGAGTGATTTCAATCTGCATTTTCAAAAGAATTGGAACAGAATCCCTGCTATAGTAAGACCTTCTATTGAATATGCATTCTTGTATTTTCTTAACAGTTTGAATAGTGATATCTCAGTCATGATTCAATCTTTACCCTAGGCTTTTGATACTACTATTAGCAAAGGAAATAGTCTCATTCACGTGGGAAAAATAGCTCCTAGGCCACCTATGCCCTTCTTTCCTAATATTCAATCTAATATGCCATTAGTTGTCTCACCACTTCCTACTTTTCCATCATTCAAAAGCCAAGAGATAGTGCTTGTTACCCCTCTTAATGAGTTGCAAAGTATAAAGGATAGCCAACAAAAACTAGAAAGCTTATTGCAGACTTTTGGTAATGAATTAGTGAGTCTTAAGAGGAATCAAGCACAAGGAAACCTTGTAGCTCAAAATCAATTTGCTGGTTCTTCATCCCAATTTCCTAATTGGCCTACATTTTAAGGTAAAAAACAACAATTCCAAGGAAATAATAATGCAAATAAGCAGAATTGGAATTAGAGGCCTTTTAGACCGTTTAATCCTGCACCTCTTAATTCTGTTAGGGATATAGTACCTAGCTAGAATAACCTTGTTGCTAAGTGGTGTTTTCCATGTAATGAAGCCCATAACCAATCAATGTGTACCAATGGAGTGCTTAGTTAGGCTCTTATGGTGCAAAATTTAGTTAATTCACAATAAAATATACATGTTGAGGAGATCCAACAACAACTAGATCTGAATGTTCCAGATATTGGTTTTCTAAATTGGCAAGAGGAGGAATTTTGTGGGTTGAATGAAGATTCACCTATTTTAGCAAACATTGGAGCCAAGAAGGGAGATATAGAATTAGAGCAATCAATTTCCAGGGTTCCTGCAACACCATTTTCAATTTTGAAAGATCCTACAACTAAGGAACAACAATAGAAGCATGCAGATCAGAGTGTTCCTAGATCTCCTCAAAAGGTACAATTTGTTGTTCCTTTTAATATAGTTGATAGCACGAAGAAAATGAATGTATCTATTTCTCGATGGGAATCTCTAGTCATTCTAGGGAAATCTGAGATACTAAAGGAAGAGCTATCTAATAATACAACAATTTCACAATGGGCTTCTAAGCAATCTTCTAGGACTATTATGGCTAATTCAGAGGCTATAAATGTGCAAGGAACAACAGTAAAGGAAGGTAAGAAACCTGAAAATGTTAAACATCCTCCTTTCTATGTGTCCTTAATTATTGTAAATAAATTAGTGCACAACTGTATGGTTGATAGTGGTGCAACCAGCAGAGTAATGCCTAAAAAGATTGCAGATTTACCTGATTTAAAGTATGAGCCTCTAGAGAAAGGAGTTGTTCAGTTATATGGTTCCTTAGTTAAAAATTTAGGAGTTATCAAGAATGCAAGTTTGACTCTTCATGCATGCCCAAATTTCTCAATTCCATAGTACATTTATGTTATAGATCTACCACCCTATTTTGCTATATGTTTATCTAGAGATTTTACAGCCAATATAGATGGATACTTCTCATCAGATTGGTCCCACATGTTTTTTAAAACAAGATATGGTACCAAGGTGACCATAAAATCAGAAGTATTAACCAAAGCTCACATAGAGCCATACAATCCAAGTCCTGTTAATGCTAGTTGTGTGATCATAAATTTAGACGAGATCAAGGACTATCCAGCTTTTAACACTCAAACAAAGGGAATTCTTGATATTTTACTGGATGAGTGGGCAATTGGAAATGACCAAGATAGTGTTACATATGATGTTGGTTTTGGTAATTATATGATTTTAGAATCTGACACTATTTTTCCTAACTTGATGAAAGCCCAGGATTCTGATTCAGAACTGTCAAATCAGCTTTGGGATTTGTATTTTGATGGATCTAAAAATAAGGATGGAGCTAGTGCAGGGGTTATGCTTGTGTCACCAGAGAGTGATAAATTTTATGTTGCATTCAGGTTATCATTTCCTTGTTCTAACAATGTGGTTGAATATGAAGGTTTGATCTAGGACTTAGAGTGGGAAAGAAAGAGAAATATCAAATGCTTGAGGGCATTTGGGGACAGTGAATTAATTGTCAACCAGGTGAGAGGTTTCAATGTTGTTAAGAGTGGTATCTTAAAATTGTATAAGTCCAGAGTATCTAATATTCTGGATGATTTTGATGCATTCAACCTGATTTCTATGCCTAGAAGGAAAAATTGGCATGTTGATAGGTTAGCAACTATTGGTGCACATGTTTCTATTTCTGAAAATAAAGGTGTCATCTCTGATTGGTCTCATATTAAGATTGTTTTTAGGTCATCCATTCTAGATAATGATGTTAACTGGTAGGTTTTTAATATTGATGAGCATATTTTGAGTTTTATGGCTGAAATATAGGATTTTTCAATTCTCAAGGATAACAAAGTGAAATGGCAAATGGAAGATCAGATTATACAATTGAAAACAAAGAAGCTTCCTAAAGGATTGGTCAGTTTGGAGCCTACCTTCAATTCTAATGATCAATTCAAGAGGAACAAAGCCAACATGTTAATCAAAGAAGATCATTATGAGGAAGTTGAGATATTCAGAGATAAATTTTTAAAGGTTGGTAAAATTAACTCCCCTCAAGGAAAAGAGATTCTTATTGCTTTATTTAGAGAATAAAATGATGTAATTGCTTGGGACTATGTTGATTTAAAAGGGCTTGATCCCCAATTGATCCAACATACTATTGAATTAGATCATAATTTCAGGCCAATTAGGCAAAGAAAAAGGTCAATTAACCCCAAATTAGAGCCCCTAATGCTTAAAGACTAAATAAATTGTTAGATAGTGGGATTATTTTTCCTATTAAATATACATCCTAGGTTTCAAATTTAGTTCCTGTGAGAAAGAAGAATGGGGAAATTAGACTATGTGTGGATTTTAGAGACCTTAATAGGGAATCTTTGAAAGATAGACACCCTCTTCCATCAATGGAAAATATTTTATAGTATATCTCTAGTTCTGAGCAATTTTCCCTTCTAGATGGGTATTTTAATTATAACCAAATTTTAGTAAAAGAGGCAGACCAATTTAAAACAACCTTTACAACAAAATGGGGAATAATGGCTTACAAAAGAATTCCATTTGGTTTATCAAATGTAGGAGCCACATTCTAGAAAGCTATGGACATGGCTTTTAAAAACCTAATGTATAAGTTTGTCTTGGTGTACTTAGATGATGTCACCATTTACAACAAAGTTGCAGACCAACATCCAAGCCATTTAAGACAAGTGCTTCAAAGATGTAGAGATTTTGAAATCTCTCTTAATATTAAGAAGTCAATTTTTGTAGTTCATGAGGGTAAACTTTTAGGATACCAAGTGTCAAAAGAAGGAACAACCATAGATCCTAAAATAATCTGTGCAATTCTGGAATTATCATTGCCAAAACATAAAAAGGGATTGCAGAGTTTTATTGGAAGGATAAAATTTGTTAGGCACTTTAATCTTGATATTGCCTATTTATTGAAGCCAATAACTACAATGGTGAAGAAAAATGTGCCATTTAGATGGAATAATGAGGGAAGGTTAAGTTTTGAATAGATCAAACAAGCCCTATCATCAACCCCTACATTAGCTAATCTTGATTTTTCTAAGGATTTTATCTTATATGCTTATGGAGGCTATGATATAGTTTCAGCAATGTTGGTACAGAAGAATGAGGACAATCAGGAGCAGCCAATTTCCTTTTTCAGCAAAGGAATGGATGACTATGAGAAAAGGTACAATTTTGTTGAAAAGCATGTCCTTGCTATTATTAAAGCTTTGAAGAAGTTTAAACATTTGGTTTCTAGAAATAAGATTCATTTGATGGTTGCACATCCTAGTATTAAATAATTCTTATTAAACAAAGATGTAAATAAGAAAAGAGCAGGATGGATCACAAGGGTTATGGAATATGATTTGCATATCCATGTAACCAAGCTAGTTAGAGGCAAAGGTTTGTGTGCCCAGATGGCAGAAGAAGAAGAAGAAGAAGCCAGTGAAGAGAATATCTTATTCCAAGGTAATCCTATACTTAATGATAATTCAACAACTTGGTTGTCTGATATGACCATATTCTTACAAACTGGACAATGTCCAATTGACCTTGACAAATCCAAAAAGGAGGTATTTTAGATTACATTCTATTCCTTATGTTTTGATTAATGGTTCACTTTATAGAAAGGACTCTTCTGGTATGATGTTGAAATGTATTGATTGTATTGATCAAAGAAAAATATTATCTGAATTTCATGATGGATCATGTGGAGGACACTTCAATCCTACGACCATAGCTTTAAAAATATTGAGAGTTGGTTATTAATGGCCTAATTTGTTTAAGGATGCCCATTCTTGGGAAAGAAAATGTCAAAAATGTGCTATGTTTGCAAGAAAACAAAGGCTAGAAGCATTGCCACTAAAACCAATCATTGTGGACCAAACTTTTAACAAGTGGGGAGTGGACTTTATTGGTCCAATTAATCCTAATTCTAGTGCAGGTCATAAATGGATCTTGACTACAAAAGATTATTTTACAAGGTGGACTAAGGCCATTGCATTGAAGGAATCAACTCGATCTACTGTTTTGAAATTTTATGAAGACATTATAACTAGGTTTGGTATTCCTTAATCAATTATTTTCAGATAATGCATTAGCTTTTGTTGGTTCAGCAATAACAGAGTGGGCTATTAAGAATGTCATTTATCTGAATACATCATCTAACTATTACCCTTAGGGTAATGGACTTGTAGAGTCTACTAAAAAAACCTCATAGGGATTATCAAAAGGACTTTGTAGGAGAACAAAAGAGATTGGCATTCAAAACTGAAGGTAGCCTTGTGGCTGGATAGAATAACTCCAAAATAGATCACTGGGAGCTCACCTTATGTACTAGTTTATGGTAAGGAGGCAAGGCTACCAATTTCTACATAATTTCCAGCTTTGCAATTAGCTGATCAGATGTTGTTGTTTGAGGAATAAGACCCTCTTAAACTAAGATATGTTGAATTGTTACAACTTGAAGAATAAAGGAAGAAAGCTTTAAAGAATATGGAGCTAAGGAAAACTCAAACCAAGAGGTCTTTTGACAAGAGAGCTACACCCAGGGAGTTCAAGGAGGGTGATTTAGTTCTAAAATGAGATGTACTAAAGAGTAGGCCAAGACAACATGAAGAGTAGGCCCATTTGTCATTTTAGAATGAAAAGAGAACAATGCCTTTCAGTTATCTACAATAGATGGAGAAATCTTGCAAATTCCAGTTAATGGGATCCCCACCTCAAGCTTTTCTTTGGGGGTTATTTTTTTAGTTTAATTTCATTTCAATAAGTGTTGTCCAACTCTAGGTCTTTAGGTTGCATGAGTCTTAGTTTTAGATGATTTTTTTTTCAATAAAGGATGCATTCATAAGTTCTAGTTTTCTAACTCCATTGCCCAATGAATAAGGTCTTTAGTTCATGTCTAGCAGGCAGACAACCAACATAAGTTGCCAAAATTGTTACCCTAATTTTCAGCATGTAGGATGATGAACATAAATAGGAAAACATTGCATATAGGAATCTATTCAAAACTACTTTTCAGGTGATGTAGATTAACATTGTATTATTGCATGCATATCAATGTTTATTGTACTCTAGTATTGATCATGTTCAAATTTCCCAAATTCATAATTGATCAATTACATTATACATTCAAATTGAATCTAATAAACAAATGTTCTTTCATATTTCATCTTCCATGTCAAAATAGAGTACAAATTACAGAATAGAAAGGATGATAGAGGTATGAGTAGGGTCTCATGCATTGTCTTGGTCATCTGCATTTTAGGAGTTGGTTGGTTGTGTGTCAGGTCTTCAGGTCCATTGTCCATGTCTTCATCTCCTAGTGGTCTTTAGGGTTTTTCCTACATCATGTGAGTGGAAAATATGTTAGATCCAGTTGGATCTAAGCAATGCATGAAAACAAAACATCTTACAACAATCAATCTTTCAGAGCTACACATCTATCTTGTATTTCAATACAATAAGAAAATATGCATCCAAATAAACTAAAAAGTACTATCAAAGGGACATGACCCCTTGAAACCTTTTACTATTTATGGTCATCATTATGCATGTTGTTTTTATATATAAACCAGATATCTGAATCAAAGGGACTTAGATCTTGTAGCTGAGAGACCTTTTTCAGAAACATCTTATTAAGTTAGTGAACATCATTAGTTGACTGGTATTAATTCATAAATGTCACCATATTTGGCATTTTCACAAAATTGATATTTTAATCATGTTCACTAACCTAATAAGATGATTTTGATGTTGTTTCTAAGCTTGACAGAGTCAAAGATACAGTTCTCAATTCACTGGTTTTCATATCACAATCAGAAGAAGATGATGCAATATCAAAGTGCATTAAAAGATGTCACAACTTGTGCATATATAGATAGAGAATCCAAGTGATGTGTACTGTAATGAAGGATTATTCCTTTTCAAATAATGACAAATAAATCTTTGTATCTGGATCATGAATATATAATGAATGTGCTATGTTACAAGTATAAAATAGAGATACAACCATGGTGTAAATGCAAAAATGCTCTAGGAAATGTTCATATAATAGTGTTGTATGCCAAAAGATTCATGTTCAAAGTATACTGGTGAATAAATGCTACAAGAATTTTATTACAAAGTATTAAGAAAATATTTACAGAGTGTGTTTGTGGGTGTTATGAGCCCGTGCTCGAACTCCATCAAATTAGATTCTAGTGTTTTTGAGTGTTATGATCCCATCTTCGAACCTCTTAAACAAATAAGCTAAACATTTTTACATTGGTTGAATTTCATATTAGTAAAAAAAATCATATGCACTGATCACTATAATTTCAACCATGTAAAATTAGTCAGCATGTAATAGACAACATACTATTTAGAAGTTGAGAAAATATTGCAAAGGGTCACAGTCTACAACATAGATTAAAACATGGTGGATATTAGTTCAAGTCATAGTAATAGTGGTAAGCAACAGGGGTTTCGAAGCACTAGCATTCTCACTGTCTATAGTGGTGTTAAGCACCAAAAGAGGCTACAAATTTACAGCTGGCTACAATAATAAAATATTATGAGCTGAAGATAAATGACATCTATTTTAATGAAGCAACTAACACTAGTTCTGATATTCAAAGAGAAAGCTCAATAATGATCATCGTCAATGGTGCTAGAGTCAACTGGTGTACAATAAAAGTCAAGCAAGGGTGACAGTGATAAATTTTAGGCAAGGGTTACTGACGTTGGTGAACAAGAAGACATGACACCCCAAATTATTAAGCTGAAGACAATAATACTGGACAATGGAGTATTACAATAGCTCATGGCTGAAGGAAGGAACTAAGACTTTCAAACATTGGTTGATGTGATAAAACCCAACATAAGTAAATAACTATAGAATTTTTACAACAATAGACATAGTCCTCAAAATTATTGTAATGAAGTAATAGTGAACTCAACTTTAAATATACAAGAGAAGAAAAGAAAAGAAAAGAAGGGATTTACTTATCTCTTAATCGAGTTCTCTACAGTCCAAGTTTGAGTTCAAGGTTTGAATTCTAGATCTAGGGCCCTACTATCATAAGCTAAGCAGGAGTCACAACTCAAGATTCATTGTCAAAGCCCAACTCTAGATCTATAGTCTAAGTTTCATGCTGGTATTCAAAGCCCGAGCTCACTATTTCAAGTCAAAAATCACTATCACAGCTCCAAGAGTTATGTGTACAAGCCGAGTTCATTCTCGTGAGCTGAGTTTCATGCTCAAGAAAAAAACCCAACTCTAGATCAAGATCCTAAGCTCTCAGTATGTAAAGCTCAATCTCACTGTTACAAGCTGAGCTTTATGCTCGTGATTCATAATAGAGAATGAGCTCGAGTACCCAAAGCTGAGTGACCAAGTTACAATCACTATCACAAGCTAAGCTCACCATTATAGCTCGAGCTCGAGTTCAATAGCTCAAGCCCAAGCATAATAACTTGATGAAATAGGACCACAGTCCCAAATCAAGAGCACGAGCTATGTGATAGCCACAATTCCAACATAAAGCCAAAGATCAAATAAAATCAAAAGAGATTTCTATAACACTCATAGCCAGAGGCCTTCATGATACTGTAACCTCAACATACTAGTGAGAAATAAAAAATATGCCATAGTTCCAATCAAGTTCCTCTGTAGAGATTTCTCCATGATCTAGGGTTTTTCCCCTAATTTCCCAAATGCAAGCATAAGTGCGAGAATCAAGAAAAACCCAAATTGATAAGTTTGGAGCCTAAATGACAAAGGTAGTTAATGACTTAACTCTAGTAGGCATACAATAACCAGAGCCTTGAAAATGAAAATGCCGCCTCCCCTACCTCACAGTTATTCCACATGGGTTGTGAATTGCAATATAGGTTGGTCATGTTGACCCTCTTTGTAGTTAGCATTTTGTTTAGGTCTTAGGTTTTAATCTAAGTTTGGGTGTTGTATAGGCTCAAATTTTATTTATGTATTCAGGCTCAATTTTATTGTATTATGTTTGTATATTTTGTAAAAGATATTTATCTTAAAATGCCAACATTTAGGAGCTGGTTTAGTGGCATATTTCTAGGCTTGTAGTTAGGGTTTATTGGCAAGATTGAGGGGCTAAATTGGAGTTGATTTAGGGCTTAATAAGGGGGCTAGATTTTTGAATTTGGGGCCTTAGGAGGCTATAAGACTGATTTTCATTATTAGTTTAGGGGGTTCAAGATTTTGGAGAGGGCTTAGTGAACGATTTTGTTCCTTTGTGCCTTTGGCTTATGTTTTGTAACCTACTTTCAGATTTTGGGGAAAATAATGCAAGTATCCCATATTTTCTCATATTTTTTTATTATTGAATTCAATCATTTTCATCATTCTTCTTTCAAGTGTTTATCTTTTTTGTAACAAGGAGAAGTGAATTAATCCTATTCCTCCTCTAAGTGATCAAAAATCAAACCTTGTGCAGAAGTTGTATGTTTGTTAACATATTTTTACTATTTGTGGTTGATACCCTAATAGTAATGATAAGTTGACCTATATGTTGATCACTGAATGATAGTACCAATCTCATTAGTATGTGCATTGTGGATGCTAGGTTAGATTACAAATAAGTATGAGTTAAATTTTGGTGTATCACTTCATTTTCATTCAGTTTTAAAAGCTTTTCTTTCTTCCCTTTCCCTTATCAAAGTTTAGTTCAGGTGATATTCCAAATCAAATAGGAACCGGCCTAGAATCTGGAGACTCCTTCTCTATTAGAGTCCACCCAAAGCTCAAGAAGGTTTCCATGTTAGCATGAAATACCTATGAACCCTAATGCCCAAGTTAGGGTGATATTTCAAGGCCTTAACAATAATAAATTATTAAATTTTATTTAAAATTTATTTGGGGTTTTCGGTTGCCCATAGTACCCCAGCCTCAAGGGCTACAGGAGACCATCAGTGCAGTCCCCCATGGGCTTTGGGAACCATAGCCCAGCCTCCACAAACCTAGGGTAGGAGTGGAGAAGGGTTTTCATCCCTCCCCAACCCCAAACAGACATTTATTTTTAAAGAAAATAAAAATGGGTTGCTTTTGTTTTTTGAAGGGTATATATATATAAGTATATATATACACATAAATGTCTATATATGTATATATACTCATAGATAAAAAATCATCTTTGTCTCTTGTTTTTCTTTTGCTCTACCTTCAAGCTCCACACCTGCAAGAAAATGGTGGAACATGCAAAAAAATTCCCCCTAGGGTTTGGGAAAAGAAAGGGAGAGAGAAAGAAGAGGGAATAGGGAAATTGAACTTTTTCTTGGAAGTTACATTTTTCACCCTAACCCTAAATCCGAAATTAGGGTTAGGGTAAAAGTCAACTTTCCATTTGAATTTCACTTTTTCCCCCTCTCTTAATTTATTAAATTTTAATGTCTATTTTGAAAATAAGGTAAGTTATTTCTTTTAGATGGATTTTCCTTTTAGTGGATTTCAATATTTCATTTTTTTTATTAAATGATTCCTTGGATAAATTAAATAGGCTTTAGCTAAGAAAGAACTTAATGTTATTTAAATTTGACATAAGTTTAAATGGACTTTCTAAGAGATTAATTTTCATTTAAGTATAAACATATGTAAGGGAATAACCTTCATTAATAAATTAATGGGTAATTAGTTTGTATAAATCCATTTATGGAATTTGTTTGGGGAATTTATTCTTATTACAAGAATTTTACAAAAGGGGTAAATTTTTTTTGAAGGATTAGTATTATCTAGTAGATGTGTTTAATTATTAATTAATCAAGAAGTTATTAAATAGAGTTGTTAAATTACTTAATTCAAATTTGGATGAGCACTTTAGTCCAAAAAGGAGACTTTTAATTATTGACCCCCTTTATTTAATGCATTGACTAGGTACTTTAAAAAAAATATTAATTTTTATATTTTAAAAAAGGGACAATCTTCCTAATTACTTTTATAACCTAACCTTATTGTTAGGCTTGAAATCTAAATCTTGTGATCTCCTGATTGAGGGATGTTGGCAAGTTTGAGTCCAGTATGTCATGTTTTCCTCTCATCCGGATTTAAGCTTTGCAACACTTAGCTTGCAACCATTTAATGATTGGAAGATAATAACTTAATTTTGTAAACTGTAATTTAATATTTTAAAAAAAATAGTGTGTTTTTCCTTTAAAATTTGGGCATGGCTTACTAATTCATTTTTTTAAAGCTTGTGTAGATTTCCCTAAGACATTTGGTGAACCTAACAAGAATAAAACAACCCAATAGTTCTTTAAGACGCCAAAACTTTAGTTTTTTATCTCAGTTGTATGGTTGAGGCTTCACTTATTCAATTTTGCAATCGTTAGTTTGATGCCACAACTATTTATTCTATTTCACAACTGACAAAGGGATTTTGCATTTGATAGTTTAATGCCACCACTGTTTATTCTATTTCACAACTTAAAAAGGAATTTCATATTTGATAGTTTAATGTTGTAAACTATTTATTCTATTTTGTAACTGACATAGGTTTTCTGCATTTGATAGTTTATTACTATAAATATAAAATATTTGGCACAATTAATTTATATGTTTTGCAATTGAAGGTTTATTTCTGCAAATGAAATTTAAGTTTTCCAATTTCTCCTATTGCTAATAGTAATATTTTGGATGTTTGGAGGGTTAAAAGTCATATTTTAGTGTCTTTGTTTTCTACTTGTTTGTCTGTCTAAGTAGGAAATTTGGATGTGGAAAGAAAAAAATATTGTCATGCAAACTTTGTATATCAATTAAGAAAATAACTGAGGAAAATAATTGACAATTGTACATTCTTCAAGAATGGGCAACACTGCAAATCAGAATTGAGAAATAAGAAGAGGCCCTTAATGGGTACAAAAGAATTTTTCAAGGGTATGAAATAAAATAAATTTTTTTGGTCAATTGTAATACTACATTTTCTACTCATTTCTAGAATAGTAGTTTTTGCTAACTAATATTAACACTTTTCAGCTTTTGGCCCTTGGAAGAAAAAACTTGATTGTTAAGACCCCTTTCCTTGATTTCTCACAAATTACTAATCCTTTGATGCAGGTTGGGGAAACAGCCTAAAACTACTAATCAGTGATCATTGCAGGTCTAGCTTAGTTGTTTTCTCTTTCTTCTTTCCAACCACTTTGATTTTGGATTTAAAATGAACAATGCACGATTGCCTTCCATATTTCATTTGTTCTTAATAAATGAACATTTTCTTTGTGTGATTGGCACACTTGTGCTCATAGAATGGACCTATTTATAACTCCCACTATCTTCTCCCTTAGCTTTCATGGTCTTGGGTGCAAGCAAAAAGTGTTAGCCACACTCAAGTTTCTTTTTCTAGAAAATTTACCTCTTGACTGATTTAGCATAGTCGATGAGATGAGATTGATCCAAGTGATAATGGGATAAATCCAAGCCACTCTTAGTCACTATGGAAAATGAGTGGAGCTAAAACACTTCACTACATGTTCTAATAACCTACCCATGGTGACTTCCCTAGTATGTATGTTCTACAAGAAGGAAACCTACTAGTAATAGAGAGAGAGAATGCATGGATGCCAAAATAAGAGTCCCTGGCTAAAGAGGCAAATGCTTTTAGTTTGCCAAAATCCTTCTATTTTCTAACTTAAGAGACCACCCCTACCTCCAAATACCTCCTCCACTCTCTAAATTCTAAGTAGAGATACCATTTCCTTGGGAAGTGATTCCCCTTGGGATCCAAAGTCTAGTGTGTCTGAGAAGTGAGTGAAATTTAATGGGCATCCCATGCCTTAAAAAATATAAGCTATCCACTCTAAATAAGCGTGGATTATATTTATCTATAGTGGGAATTCTACAAATACTATCTTAGCCATCCATACAATTGTACTTTTTTTTGCATTTAACGTAGAATAAGTAAAAACTTTGTGTTTGTTGTATTTGTTTTATGTTTGAAATGATGAATTTTACATTCAAAACAAACACTTTTGTCAAAAAAAAATTATTTTCTAAAATAGTTAGTCAACAGCCTAACTCATCAAAAGAGCAACCTGAAACCTTTCAAACTATCATCTGAAACTTATAAAGAAGACTATCATATATTGATGCAACTTATCATGTTTATTGCCACAACTAATCCTATTTCTTGGTACAATTGACCCTTTTATTTATGCAATCCATCCTATTTATTGTTGCAATTGCCTTTTTATTATCACAATAAACTATTTATTTATATTTAATCGATTCTATTTATTGTCATAACTACTTATTTATTGCCACAATTGAACCTTTTTATTGAATCTCAATCGAACTATTTATTGTTGCAAATATTGTTTTATTTTCAAAATTTATCTGAACTTAAGATAGAAAATTTCCAATGTCCTTTTTCTTCAGATCTCTCTATTTTGTCAACTCAATTACATTAGTTTGTAGTCTCTAAAGCATTAGTTCGTTAGTCTTCTACTCAAATAAAACCTCGATATAAAATGAGATTATACCAAAATCTTCAACATTAGGAAAATTCTCTTCTAGTTTTGGTAATAATTTAGAATTGTTAATTTGATAGTTCAAATTAGATTTTTCTTGATATTATTAATCATTTAGTATTTTCAATCATTTAGGATTGTTAATCTGATAGAAGAATCAGATTTTTCCTTGAATGAATCTCTTGTTTTCTTTCCTTCCTAACATCCCTTACAGATAATGTTGTCTAGTAAACACAAAATTGGTAAATATCTTAAAGCACTTGATGAACATATCCTTACCAAGTTGTCAAAATTGATGTGGAACATCCTCCAATTCCAAATCCAACCATCATAAAACTGAGATAATAAACAAATTTTTGTAGCTCCTTCATGTTGATATATATTCCTTCGTATTCTTTTTCCAACTACAATGATTGTTCTAGACTTCTTCCTGATCTCACAACCTTTATTCTTAAAAACAACATCATAACCATTTTCACACATCTATCCAACACTCAAAACATTATGATGCAAACCCTTCACATAGTAAACCTTGCCAGTGTTATGATTTCCATCAAAAGTAATAAGACCAATTCCAATAATATATGTTTCCTTGTCATCACCAAATCTTATAGGACAACCATCATATTTATCAAGTGTTACAATTTTTTTTTTATTACCAGTCATACGATTTGAACTATTGGAAACTACAATTGAATCAATTGCTATATTGTCATTAATGTCAAACCTTAACTAGTGAGACAGTTGCTATCTAGTAGAGTACCATATCTTTTGATTGATGATGAGGACTTGAGAAGAGGAGATAACAAGAGGACCTAAGGAAAGGTTGATTTATGTGATACTACAATGGGTACTTGATTAGTTGGGATATTGACAAGGTAATGTGTTGGTTATCTTTAACACTAAGTGGGGTGAAACCACAATAGTGGGTTACACTTTTTTTCCTAGACAAACACTGACCTCTACAATTTGAAAAAAAAAATCAGATTCAGATGCATATTGTCATTAAACTGTTTGAAATTGGAAGATGAAGTAAATTAGAGTCTTTTAGAATTTTCTTCCTAGATTCTAAATATATTTTTTATTTTATTATAATGGTTTTTTCTTTCTCCCACGAAAACTGGTATGTTGTTGAAAATGTCATTTTCAAAGAGTTACATTATTTTCATAAAGCATAAATTTTTTTCTAAAATAGATATGAATGTGATTCTTTTGAATTTAGTTTTATAACATCCATACAGAGGGCATGAAATTTTTTTTCTAACATTATCACAATTATTGCATATTTTATTAACGTTTGAAGTTGACTAAACCATAATTTTGACATACCTTGACTACATAGCTCATAACTTGTCGTGTATTTGTCCAATTTCATTTTTTTTTTTTTTTATAGAAAGATAACTTCAATAACTAGGGCATAGATATTTTTTACAAATTTTATTTTCTCATTTACTATTTTTCCATAAGTGTCAAACATAGAGGTAGAGATACAGTAAAATATTTATGTTTAGTAAAACTAAAAATACAAAGTCATAATAAACTTAATATATATTACCATCATAATAATTGGAAATAAATTTCTCAGTAGTACCTTACTACATAGATAGGTTTGTCAAATGGATTCAATTGATCTGCCAAAAAATTAAGTCGAAGTGATTTTTTGTCAGCATTTTAATAGCTACGAAGGAGACTCCATTGTAGGTATGAATGAGGAGTATAGATGTTATATCAATGTTTTTCTTATCTAAGAGGCTTTGAGCTAACCATTTTTAATTAATTCCTTCAAATGGAACCTCTCAAGGCTTACATCATCATATTTTCTTAAAAATGTGTTATTTCAGCAAAAATCAGCATGTCTAAAAAAGTGTAACCCAGTATTATGAGGTCACACAGTGAAGAAGTCAATAGATTTTAAGCATAGGCTTAATCAAGAAAAATAGAAGAAATTCAATTTAAGCTAAGTGATGCTAGTGTCAACTGAGTGCTAGTATAAGCTGAGTAAATTTTGGTGTCAACCAAGCATCAGTAATTGCTAAGTGTTAGAGAATTAACCAAGGGAAGATAGTATTTTCCAAGAAGGAAAGTTTTAGCGATGACTGAGTTATCTAGTGATGATTGAGGAGATGAACACAATATTGACTGAGTGTCTATAATTTAGAGTTTGTGAAGGAATTGAGAATCCCATCCGACATAGATAAATTCTTGGGATATGTAAAATGTGTTGACACTATTAATGAATGGTATGGAGCATTTAATGCATGGTAATCCATTTTCTTATGGATTCAAGGAGAAGTTTGGATATGTATTTAGAAGAATAAGGAGGAGAATAAAATGATGTAAGGATTTGATGAATCTGACCTAAACCTAAGATCAACAGAAGAGATTAGGCAGAAAAAGATTAATCTACCTGATCAAGGAGGTATAAGGATGACCTAATTATGGGTTATAATCAAGGTGGAAGAGGTTGATGTTATTGATTGACAAACCTAAGTAGAAGGCTAAAAAGATTTCTCAAGAGTTGAACAGAGTTGAGATGATTTATTGAAGGGATTTTCGAGTAGATCATAGATAGAGATGAAAATGAAGGTCAGCTAGTAAATCAGCACATGAGCAAATTGGATCTGTATTTGTAAAGTGAGTTGTATATTTTAGATCAAAACCTATCGTTACTTTCTAACCATTGTATCAGTCAAAATCCTTTAATCAAGGCTGACCTAACACTCATTTTGTAAACCATTTAATCAAGATGACATTGTAATGGAATGTTCTTAAGCCCTCTAACTAGGCCACTCTTAACAAGGTTATTGAATCCTTTAACAAGGTCACACCTAACAATGTGTATTGTAAACTTTTAACCGAGTTGACTTCTCACAAAGCTCACTTTAGAAGAGTGAAAAATTAGTAGCATGTTACAAGTGGTTTTTCCCATAATGGGTTTCCACGTTAAATCTTGGTGTTATACTTGTGCGAATTTTATTTGATGTGCTGTTGAAAGTTTTATATTATTCAAGTTTATTACTTTAGGACAATCGACTAGAAGTTTTTATGTTTTTGATTTATTCTATAGAGACCAAGTGAATTACTGATTAGATCTAAAATTATTCTAACAATTGGTATCAGAGTTGTTGGTGCTTGCAAGGAAAAAATTTAAAGGTACTTGAAGCTAATGATCAAGATGTAAAAAAAGGAGGTACCAAAGTTGAAAAAGGAGAACTTCCCTACATGACAAAGATTGATGAAATTGCACTTAAATGGTATTAGCAATTCAGCAAGACACTATGTGGAAATTTTTTAGGAATGGGAACACTGAGAGGGTGAGGGGGGTGAATCAGTGTTCACTATACTTTAACTTTTCTCTTTAATCTTTATGCTTAACTTAAATGCTTAAGTACTAAATTAAACATTCACATAAAACATGAAACATAAGAATAACACATGACACCAATATGGTTATGGGGAAACCCAAATAGGTAAAAACCTCAGTGGGACTTGAAACCCACTAATATTCTACACTAGTGTTTAGTGATCCTTGCTAGAAGATCCTTTACCCTGTTAAGAGTAGCTTTACAATGCTTTTAGTACAGTAGACCTGGTTAAGGGTCGAACCCTGTTAGGAGTCTTTTACAATGATCTATGTTAGGGGAGTGGACTCACTGTCCTAGAGCTTACTACTCAATGGTGAAGGCTACAACCTTATGAATTCAGATACACACTATATCTACAGGTGAACTGTTACTGTGACACTGCTTGTCTGATCAGTTCCTTTGGTGTGCTGATGCTTTGACCTCTAGAAAAGCTCTAATACATCATATTATATCTTCTCATACCTTTTCTCTTCTTATCTCAACTCTACTATAACTTCCATGCTAATTGCAATGGGCCATACAAACAAAACAATTAGGTTGGCCCTATAACTAATTACAAACAATGCTTCCAATTGAATTGGCCTAAGCATGCTTACACTTATACATGTACATATGTCAGAAACCTAAATACAATGGGTGCATAGCCTCTACAACACTAATTTATAATCAAAAACCAAAATAGTCACTATTTGCTTCATGCTCTATTCACTACTGGCACACACTGGCTGTGCAACTTCAACTGACTGTAACTTTCACATCTTTACAGATCTACTTATGCACTCTTAGACTAAGCATAAGTATAGTCTAACAAGCTTAAATTCTAGGGCACATACCATAATTCATTTGTACACACATGTGTTGATGCTTTGAGTCTTTGGTGCTCTATATACTATCCAGTCTTCAATACTTAATTGATTTTTGATCTTTCCACTAAGTGTGCTGACTCCAAACTGCTATATAACTTTTTTTTCCATAATGAAAACACTATATTTAGTCATATACTTTAGTATAGACAACTTTCCAATAATCTCCCCCTTTTTCATTGATGGCAAAAAAGGGATATGGCCATGTCTCTAACTATCCCTTAACACAAAACTTTTTGTCATACTCTTTTATACATACTATTATATCTCCCTATATATCTTATATACTCCATATTCTATACAAATCCCCCTTTGACATTAATGAAAAAGGTGTATCAAAAAATTGTATCTATACATACTCACTAAGGGAAAACATTTGGATATGCAATCTTGAGTTGTTGGATTTCCTTCTTCTAAAAAGTTATTAAGGAGTTAACTATTTGTAGATGGGCACACAGTGCATACTGTAGCTTCTCCATCTTCTCCAATTTAGAGCTTGGACCTTGATCATAGGTTATCATGGTCACATCAATCTCCTTTATGTTTCGATTGAGAATGTCTAGAGAGGGCGCAAGAGCATTCCTCAATTGGGTCTGTCTAGACCTTATCTTCATTTCTTTCTCTACCTTCTCAATTGTCTAACTGACCTTGATAGACATTTGTACACATGTTCACATCAGTGGATGTGTTTAGCACTAAATTCTTCACCTTCACAATCATTGCCTCTGCATCTTTGATCTTCTTAAGATGGGCATCAGTTAGCCTATCCTGATTCATGAATTCTGCAATTAATTTTCTTCCTTGATCTACAAATTCCTTCAAGGATTCCTGACCAGACTTAAGAGAATTCAAGTCTAGTGCATAATTACTCATCAGTTCAATGAGTCTCTTCTTTAGGTATTTCTCCTCTACCACTAAGGCCGCAGACTCTTCTAGGATTGAAAAATTTACTTTGAACTATGAGATGACTGTGCTCACAACATCAACCAAATGTACCTTTACCACTTTCTTATCCTCTGGCAGTAAATTGTTCAAAATATTTACTGATTCCACAAGAAGAGGATTTCTCATGACTTGCTTCTCCTTAGCCTTCTCCATAGCTAGGACGCTGAACTTAATTGGGTCTTCTTCTTTCCAGGAGTCCAAACTGCTTGTGTCAGGTGTCAAACTTGACAACAATGCTGAGGAGGGAGTGATGGGAGTGCTGTCCATTACCACTACTTGTTTCACTGAGACCATTTCAATAGTAGTTTCCTCTTTTCCTTCTCTCTTCTCTTCTTCTTTATTTTCTTCCTCCTTTTCATCCAATATGTCTTCAACAAGTAGTTCTTCTTGATGTGTGAGAGGTGTATTGTTGCATAGGATTTCAGCTTCCTGTGTACTGACAAATGCTTCCTCAAACTTGTCTAAGTCCTTATCAGTAGCCACCATGGCTATCTCTACATTATCTATGATAATGGTGCTATCCTTGTGTGATTCAATCATGGGCACAGACTGGTTTGCCTCTATTTGATTTTCATTTGTGGGTGCTAAGTCCTGATGACCTGTCATTATTACATTAGTGGGCTCTACCACTTTATCTTCCTTATTAGGTGCATGAGTGATGGGTGCAGTCGGTGGTCTAATGTGTTGTTCCAATACCACCTTTTCAAAGACCTTCTTAGTTTCCTTTGTAATCAACTCATAGTCTTTGTTCATGATGTGAAGAGTTCTCATCTTTGTCCTTAAATGTGGCTTCACCAAATTTAGTATCAGTGCCACTTCTTCTTTAGAACATACTGGCAAAGTGTCTTCTAATACTTTTTCTCTGATCCTTAGATCTTCTTCATTAGCTTGTCTCTTTTGAAATTATAGAATTTCCCAAACTCTATCTGGGATAGAGGTTTTCAATTCAAGGACTATCTTCTTGATCTTGATCATATGTTGGACAATCATACCATGAATTTTTGATTTATCAATCTCATTGTATGTGTCATATTACTTCCCTACTTGATCAAGTCTACCCTCGTCAACAATTCTTCTTTTCAAAACTTTAAGGCTGGGTCTGAATCCTACCTTAGGAGGTGCTTGTATGTTTCTCCTACTCCTTGTAGCATGTGAGGATGGATGACTAGTGCTAGCTTATTTCATCCTCTTTGCTATAGGCTTATACTCAGGAGGACCAATAGGATCACTAGTTTCCTTAGGCGCAGAAGGAATGTCTTCTTCTTTATCCTTCTGACTATCATCTTTTTCAACTTTTATTTTCTTCATCTTATGTTCTTCTTGTTCTTCTACTGCACTCTTCAATTCTAGGGCAATTCTTTCATTCCTTTCTTTATCAAGGTCTTCTTGAGATACACCATGTATCCTCAAGATCTCAAATGTGACCTTAGCAACTTTTCTTTTAGTTGTAGCACTGTTCAATTTTGCATCAACTTCTCTTGTCTTTTCTTCATATGTTCCCCACCTGGGTTCATTTGGATCTTTAGGGGCTGATAGCAGAACCTGTGCATAAGCTTCAAGAACTTGTTCTTCAACCTCATACCCAAGTGGATGTATCCACTTAGTTCTAGGCTCCACAGCTTCCATGCAAGTAGTGTCTGTCTCCACCATGAAACATATTGTATCCTTATATTTTTCTACAATGCTTTCTAGAATCCTATACCTCATCTACATCTTGGCTCTAAAAGTCTTCAATTCCATTGTGACATAGTATCTAAAAGTTCTTTCAGTGGATGCTTTGAGGGATATCTAAGGCATGGTTGTAATGGACTTGTCTAGATACAAGTCTCATACTTTACCAGCTATATGAAAGTACATATAGATGATAAGGGACCCAAACCTGAATATCTTTGTTTTATCATGTTTGATAGCCCTGATGTTGTCTATCAACTATGTGTGCAAGATTTCACACAAGTTGAACTCTCCATCTTCTTACACAAGTCTAATAGCTCCAAGAATAGTGCCCGCAGACACACTATTCACCCTACTGGTGTGATGAAATCTATAACCTAGTATCATTGACATCAATTTGATGTTTGGTTGCTCAATTGGCTCAATGGTCATGTCGTGCTTATCACTTCTAGATTTAGATGTTTGCTCCATCATCTTCCTGACATCCTTGCCAACTAGAAGGACAGTGTAGTCCTAAAAAGGCCTATCATCTCATGAATCAAGTCTCTTGTGATTCTTACTGGTACATCTCCAATCCAAAACAAATCATCATGGATTCAACTCAACAAGATCTTTATCCATTCAGACTCATAGAATTCATATGTCGTGGCATATTCAACAATGGGGTGATCATTCCATTTGGTGTATTCATCCATGAACATTTTGTCTGGTTTCATCATTGTGTCCATGTGCACCCTTAACCTATCTATTCCAACAGGCTCCTTCTTACAATAAATGTAAGACCTTATGTCTTCTACATGCATGACACCCATCGGCGTGTGGGAGAATGCTCCCTCTAAATCATCTAGAGTTGATTTAAACGGGTGCCTCTTGAAAACATATCTCTTCTTTTCAGCAACATAAAAAATAATAGGAGTGGCCATGACTTACTTGATAAACACTTTCCAATTGATCTCTAAGATGTTCTGATGGCTTTCGAATCGGTGCAATGAGCTAGGATTTCTGCAACCAATCAAATGCACTACAAACACTGATAGTTTGACTTCCAAATCTTCACAATAGCTTCCAAGGCTCTTCTACTCTCTAATCACTATTAATATGAATGTAATAGGTGAACAAACAACTTTCTATGTACTTAAAGTGAGAAATTCACCATTAATGCAACTCACATAAACTAGGTTGTCACTTCAAAATTTCAAACTTGAGCTCCGCTAACAATCAGCATGTGCGCTCTTGCACAAAGGTTCCTATACACTCCAAAAGCTTAAGTCCAAAGGCACATACTCTAAGAGTGAGTATACCAGCCACATAGGGGTCTAGAGCTAAAATAGCTCCCCCTATGACCCTGAGGGCCATTCATGCAGATGTAGAGGGTTCATCCACTAGGGATGCATCCAATAAATTGTCAACAATTGTATCCTTCTTTCCTTCTGACCAAATCAAGCTTGCATCTTCTGAGGCTTTCACAAAATTGACTTCTCCTTCAGGATCCAATACTGGTTCTTTGGTCTTTTTAGTGCTTTCCTGACCTTGTGTCCTTGATCTATAAAACTTTAAGATATGTCCAGCCTTGTTACAGGTGTGACAAATGATTGGAGGTCTATTATTCCTTGATGCATTGACATGAGTCACCATTTTGCATTGTTTTGCTGAGTGGCCATTATAGTTACATGTCTAACATGTAACATTCTGAGAACTTCTTACATTGGACTGATTCTAATTTATTTGATCATGTTGAATCCTATTCTTCTTACTAGTCTTGCAATTTTCTGCTCTATGACCAAATCTATTGCATGAATAATAGTAGCCATTAAAAGGTCTTACCTATGTATAGTTCCTTGCAATGTGTCCAGGCTTGTTACATGCAAAACAAGTGTGTTCTCTAGGCTTGCACTCATTCTTAGGAGGTTCACCATTGTCTTTGGATTGATCTTCAGTCTTCTCAGTATTGGTAGTGTTCTTCTGTGTGCCCTTACTTTCTCATATTATCAATCTAGTTTTGTGGTTCATTGTATCCAATACAACTAGTGTCTCCCTTGACTCTTCTTGCATACAACTGAGATTCTATCAAACCAGAGCTGGTGTGCAATTTGTCAATGTGATTCTTTGCTTCTTTTAATTCAGATTCTAATCTTTCTTTGCAATAACTTAAATCCAAGATTTCCAAATTCACTTCCCTTAACTCTTCATTGAGTTGAAGGTTCTCCTTGACTTGTTCATTGTAGACTTCTTGATTGTTTATTAGTTTTTCATCAAACTCTTCAAGATGACTTAATAAGGATGCATTTTCTTCATTCAACTTCTTGATTTTTTCTTCAAGATCACTGTTAGAGCATCCTTTCAAATCCTTTCTTAGTCTTTTGATAACTAATTGAGCATCACTAACTTTTTCTTTTAGTTCTTCAATTTCTCTTTCTCAACTATCTAGGTATTCAAGAGATGCTTCAAGATTCTTCTTCAAATGTTTCATATTTACTTTGTCCATGATCTCCTCAAGTGGTTAAAATTTTGTGCTAAGGACCAGAGCTTTGATACCAATTGTTAGGAATGGGAACACTGAGAGGGGCAGGGGGGTGAATCAGTGTTCGCTATACTTTAACTTTTCTCTTTAATCTTTATGCTTAACTCAAATGCTTAAGTACTAAATTAAACATTCACATAAAACATGAAACATAAGAATAAAACATGACACCAATATGGTTACAGGGAAACCCAAATAGGTAAAAACTTTGATGGGACTTGATACCCACTAATATTCTACACTAGTGTTTAGTGATCCTTTCTAGAAGATCTTTTACCCTATTAAGAGTAGCTTTACAATGCTTTTAGTACAGTAGACCTAGTTAAGGGTCAGACCCTGTTAGGATTCTTTTACAATGATCCCTATTAGGGGAGTGGAATCATGGTCCTAGAGCTTACTACTCAAATGGTGAAGGCTACAACCTTCTGAATTCAGATACACACTATATCTACAGGTGAACTGTTACTGTGACACTGCTTGTCTAATCAGTTCCTTTGGTACACTAATGCTTTGAACTCTAGCAAAGCTCTAATACATTATATGTTGTCTTCATACATACCTCTTCTTTTCTTATCTCAACTCTACTATAACTTCCATGCTAATTACAATGGGTGCATCTCATATATATATGCTCATACAAACAAAACAATTAGGTTGGCCCTATAACTAATTACAAACAATGCTTCCAACTAAATTGGCTTAAGCATGCTTACAATTATACATGTACATATGTCAAGAACCTAAATACAATGGGCACATAGCCTCTACAACATTAATTTATAATCGCAAACCAAAATAGTCACTATCTGCTTCATGCTCTATTCATTGCTAGCACACACTGGCTATGCAACTTCAATTGACTGTAACTTTCACATCTTTGTAGATCTACTTGTGTGCTCTTATAATAAGCATAAGTATAGTCTAACAAGCTTAAATTCTAGGGTGCATACCATAATTCATCCGTACACGTGCGTTGATGCTCTGATTCTCTAGTGCTTTGTATACTGTCCAGTCTTCAATACTTAACTGATTTATGATCTTCCCACTAAGTGCACTGACTCCAAATTGCTATATGACTTTGTTGCCATAATGAAAACACTATATCTAGTCATATACTTTAGTATAGACAACTTTCCAACAATGTAAAAAAAGGAGGTACCAAAGTTGAACAAGGAGAACTTCCCTGCATGACAAAGTTTGATGAAATTGCATTTAAATGGTATTGGTGATTCAACAGGACACTATGTGGAAAATGACTATGTAACACTATATCTAGTCATAATGATCAAGATGTAGAAAAAGGAGGTACCAAAGTTGAACAAGGAACTTCCCTGCATGACAAAGTTTGATGAAATTGCACTTAAATGGTATTAGCGATTCAGCAAGACACTATGTGGAAAATGACTATGTAACACCTGTTGCACCTATGAATGTCGAGGAGATGAAAGAAAAATAAGAACACAATCAGGCGATGTTGGAGATTTCATCTTCCCTGAGTTATTCTAAATTTGAAGACATCAAGAACTGTACTAATGCAAAGAAAATGTGGGACACACTTGTAGCTATCTATGGTGGGGACACAAATGTGGTGAGAGCCAAATGTAAAAGCTTGAGAGGTAAATTTGATGAAATGAAAATACAAGAAGGTGAAAACAATGTTCACTATTGTAGCAGAGTTAAAGAAGTAGTAAATGCTATTAGAGGAGATAATGGAAACATTGATGATGAAAATGTTATTAGTAAAGTCCTGAGAATCCTACGTCATATCTATGCTATAAGATTTTTTGTGATAGAAGAATCTAGATGTACTCCTAGTAATGTCCTAACTTTGGAATGTCTTATTGGTAGACTTACTACTTTTGAGTTGTCTAATTTTGATAATTTTACTACTCACAACATTGATTTTTCATTCAAGTCTAAAATGGTTCTTCATAAGTCTAAGAAAGGAAAGGAAAGACATGTGAAAAGTGACAATGACAGTGATAGTGACAATGATACTTCTGATGATGATCTTGATGATCTTGAGGCATTTAAGGCTAGAAGGCTACTGAGAGGAAAAATAGAATTAAAGGTAAACTTCCTATAATCTATTTGTCATGTAAAAAAGTTGGCCATATTGTAGCAAGATGCCCTGATAGGAATGACAAGGATGAGAGAAGAGAGAGCAAGTACATAGACAAAAGAAATGATAGAAATCATAGAAGGTACAAGGACTACAAAGACAAAGGTAAGAAGTCTTTCTATATTGTTGAAGAAGAAAATGATAGTGAAACTAGTGAATCTAATGATTATGATATAGAAGTTGTTTATGTTGCTATGAAAGATGATTATGATGAAGATGAGAAAACTACACTTATTTCATATGTGAGTAAAGGAGATAAATGGATTATTGATAGTGGTTTCTCACATCACATGACTAGTGATAAAAGTAAGTTTAAAATCTTAAATCATTACAAAGGTAGGAGTGTTAAGTTTGGTAATGATGCACCATGTCCTGTAAAAGGAAAAGAATTGATAAGATTGACTAATAATATCAGATGTGACAATACTTATTGGGTTGAAGGTCTTAACTATAATTTTTTGAGTGTTCACAGTTGAACAGTATTGGTTACCAACTTGAATTTCATCACAAAAAGGCTAAAATATTTGTTGTCACTGGGGAACTAGCTAGAAGTGGAGATCAAACAAAAGGTAACTTTCTCTATCTAGACCTATCTGAAGAAACATGTTTGTTTGCACAATTTGATGATGTATGGCTATGGAATAAAAGGTTGTGTCATGTGAACTTTGACAATTTGGTAAATATTAGTAAGATGAAGAAAGTTAGAGTTTTACCAAGATTGAAGAAACTTGATAATGTGACATGTAAACAATGTCAATTGAGAAAAATGACAAAGTCTAGTTTCAAGAGAAAGACATATACTTCTAATGAAATCTTGGAATTGGATCATACTGACCTTTGTGGACGTATTGGTGTGTAAAGTTATTGTGGTACCAAACATTTCATTATGTTTGTTGATGACTATTCTAGAATGATGACTGTAATGTTTTTGAAAGAGAAATTTGATGTCTTTCAGTTGTTTAAGTGATATTTGGAAAAAGTTGAGAAAGAAAAAGGTAAAAGATTGAAATGTTTGAGATTTGACAAAGGAGGAGAGTTCATCTCAAATGAGTTCAATATATTCTACAATGATAGAGGAATAAAGAGGCAAATTTCTGCTCCAAGGACACCTCCATAGAATGGTATAGCAAAAAGGAGAAATAGATCAATTATGGATTGTGCTAAAACACTGATAGAGAATAATGTTGCACAAAAATATTGGAGAGAAGCTATATGTATATCTTTCTATACCCTGAATCGAGTACAAGTCAAGAAAGGTACTAATGCTACACTTTTTGAGTTATGGTATGGTTATGCACTAAATATGAAATGCTTTAAAGTCTTTGGAAGTAAATTTTATATAGTGAAAGATAATAGGAATGGAAAAATTGATGCTAAAAGTGATGAAGGCATATTCCTAGGATATTCCACTAAGAGAAAATCTTAGAAGTGTTTGAATTCTAACATTAAAAAAGTTGTGGATAGTGAAAATGTTAGAGTTGATGAATATGCAGAAAAGAATGAAGTTGAGTGCAAGAAAGAACTTGAAGATTACATATCTTTTGTATACATGGAAGAAGGAGAGGCTGGTAACATACCTGAGATAGAAAACAAAGATGTTAAGCAACAACATGTACCTGTCGAGCAACAACAAGAAAATTTTGAGCATTGGGAGGATGTTGTCGAGCAATCAAAAGAAGAGGAAGAGAATATACAAGATGAACCTGAAGAACAAGAACAAGTAGAAAGGATATCTGAGCCTACTTTGGCACAGTATATGAGAAGACATCATAAGCTAGAACAAATCATTAGGGACAAGGAATCTAGAGTTATGACAAGAAGTAAGTTAAAAGATTAAACATGCTTGTTATGTGAATTTGTAATGCCCTGCCAGGGAACCCAAGAGAGACTAACCTAAAACATGCTACTAAGTTTGATGAATAATTTTTTTAAAAAAAATTAACATGTACAAGATAAACATTAGTGCAAAAGCAATTACCATTTACTCACATTGAAACAACATCCAACATAGATTACAAAACTTGAGGGTCCCATGATGTAGAATTACTTAAGAACAAAACACAACTAAAGAATGACAACAAAAGATTCCATAACATAAATATTACATTTACATCATATAACAAAAAATTACAATCCTCATGGACATCCATGATATCTAAATAAACTCACATCCACTGCACATGTCATAGGGTATGTGGTAATCACTCTAACAATAATAATACAATGTCCAGATTAGGCATCACATGTGATACTCTAATAAAGGATTACAAATAATGAAGATAAGAAAAGAAACATCAATGAAGAATTATAAGGAATCCAACTATAGAATCACCAACAAGCACCAACACTAGGACGTCGAATCTCAAATGGTAAAGAATCACTACCACCCATCCATGTAGAACCACACAGGACTACCCCACCGTGGTAAGGAGATGACAACAAACCTCAATCGGATAGCCAATACAAAAGCAAGGATAAAAACACTAAGCAAGAGGGTCTTGAAAGTGCTCTAATTCAAGGTAAACAAAGATGGGTAAGACTCACTAATCCAGAGGCAACCGAAAAATGTAGAATAACCAGACTATGCATAGGAAGGTGTCATCATGTACGTCTAACCTTTGAGTTTTGTCCTGGTTGTCATGCCCCTAATAGTCTCAGGCTTTACTTTTCTATGTTATGTTATAGTTGGATTTCTGGTTTGATTAGCATCGTATTATCTGGAACTATATTTCTGTTAGATTTGAAGGAGTTTGAACTCTAACTTCATTCATTTGAACCTTGTTATTTGGATTAAATATGTTTATCTCTATAATTTTGCCAGACACTCAGAGAATTATGTCTATTTCTATAGCTTAATGAGGTTTTCTGATGACAGAATTGGTTTAGACTGACTTTTGAATATTGGTTTGATTATGAAAATAAGGACAACTTAAATGGTTAGTCAATTGTCTGATTATTGGTTCATTATTTTGGGATTCTAAATAATATATTAGACATAATTAGAATTGGTTATATTATTATGGTTAATTGTATCTTGATGTTGTAGACAATATATAGAGAATTATTTTTATTTAATGATTAATCAAATTTTGATTTCAAAATAAATAAATTTGTATATATGTATTTTTATACATATAATTATGAGTGATTGTTTTAGTAATTATGTGGTATTCTTTTACTAAAATGATATGAATTATCTAAGTTAGTATATCCTATTTTGTATGTTAGTAGGAGGTTAGTTTGATGAAGTGTTAGTAATTTGGCATTGTCATGCGCTGTTACCTTTGATGTTTAAGTTAGTTAAGAACGACTAATGTTATTTAACATAGACGTAAATTAATCTATCCCTAAGTTTTCTTATTTATGATTTGGCTCGAAGACATGACTTATCGGTAGGGTTTAAATGCACTATCATCATAATGTGGTGTTAGTGGGGTTTAAGCTATTTTCGGGTTATGGGATTGTACTTTGATGGACATTTGGCAGGGAATGTGTTGTGTTTACTACAAGAGATAAGCTCGCATTGAATGAACATATCGATGAAATTCATTTTGGTGTTTGATGACCGCCATTAGCTCTGGTTAAGGAGTTGCAGTTGGATTATGACTCCATTTTTCACCATGTTATTCTGCAAGAGTTTGGGTAAACAGTTAGTTATGGACCTGTGTTACTATTGTATCTTACATGATAAGTGGCTTGGAATGGAAAGGGGTTTTCACGGCAAGTTATACCCTTCTGTTCGTGGTCATTTAGGAAGTTGGGTGTTTCATACTGTTAACTCTGCATTTTGGGCTCTCTTGCACGACACTTTGGTAGTCTGTGAAGCTCACCAGGCAAGGGCTAGCTTTGGCATTTTGGTTTTGGATATCTCCCCATGCAAATACCAGGCAGGGGCATTCTCTCACCTTATCCTATGTTTCCATTTTATGTTCTGCAAATGAATTAATAGAATGTTGATTACCACTATTTCTTAGGTGATGAATGTGAGGTTTTGTGTTTGTATGCTTTGTGAGTATGGTCATGAGTCGGTATTTTCCTGGAAGGATTAAGTAGTTTATTTAGTTTATGGTGGTTATGTTTAGTGGAAGAATTCAAAATACATGTTCTTATATGCTTTTTTTCGGGCATAATGTGTTGATGGGTTTTCATTGAGTCTGGGTATGAAGTTGGCAGTATTTTTCTCTATGTCTATGCCGAACTATGGGAGTATAGTTGTCGCAGTTGAATATGGTTCTTCCATAGTGCGTATTTGTGTTGATGTTTACTTATTTTGGTCAGTATAAAGGGAGTTAATCAGGAATGAGAACCGGCATATAAATGTAGTTTGGTATACAGGATGAGTGTTTGTTTAAAAGATTCTTTACAGTATTCTCGCACTCTTCCTATTGTTAGGAACGCTGTAGCAACAAAAAGGTTTTCAATATGTGAGAGTTTTGGTTATAAAGTGAAATCGATTTTTTGCTACCACTGTTGTAAACCGAATCTGGTATCGATGTTTTCTTTTGAGCTATATTGTGGAAATAGGGATTAGTGGTAATTCAAAGTGTTATCTGTCACCTGTCGTATTATGTATTTTCACTCTCGCAACATAGGTGTGGATTAAAGTATTTTTGGGTGTACTTTAGTTATCTAGTGTCGATGTTTGTTGTGTCAAATAGGTGTTGTCACTATATGTATCAGTCAATAGTGATAAGAGGATATCTTTGGTTATACCAAAACTTGACTACAAGTTTTATGATTCTTCAGTAATTATCACCAGTGTGAATTATAGTTTGTATCGACATTAGGAAATGTTAGGAATTCTTAGGAAGGTCAATTACTATCATGTTCAATCAGTAAGGAAAACCACTTTGGTATTTTGTTTAGATGTAGAAGTTGGTTCTTATTATTCTGTCATTATTTTATGTATTCGGCAGATTCAGTAGTTTATTAAGGTAGATGTATTCTGTGACAGAACTGAGATAATTAGTATGGTTTTTCTATTGTATATTTATGGACTTAAACTATTAATTACAAGTTTATGCAATTAGATATGTATATATATACCTGCTGGGATATGTATAAGTATACACAAGCCGTGGTGTATACATGTACATACGCCAACATGTATATGATAGATGATATGATTATCATTCTGAACTATTAATTACAAGTTTATATAATTATATATACATATATATATACCTACTGGGATATGTATATGTATACACAAGCCATGATGTATACATGTACATACGCCAACATGTATATAAAGGTATAAACTTGTAATTAACAGAGCAGGATGTATGGCCAATTAGTTTATAATAAATCGGTTATGGCAAGCTTGTATGTTTGTTAAAAGCGATGGGTGTTGTGTTGATTCAGTTGATATATGATTATGTTAGTTCTTTTCTATTCAATGGAATCATGAATTCAGTATGGACATTCTATTGTACAGTTTTTGATTTAATGCTAAGTTAATGTGGAGATTATTATTTGATTTGGATTTGAGATGGATAAAGTATTGTGATCTTTTCTTCTTTTTGAGAAACATCATGTTTAAGAATTTATGTTAAGGAATAAGGAAACATGGATTTAAATGGATTTCTGATTGCTGTTTCAATTTTATAAATTGATGCAATAGAAATGAAGTGTTACTGAAATTGTGAATGTAGTTCATTTCATTTCAATCACTAATTGTTAGATCAAGTGTTTTGAGATAATGCAAAGTATGATCCTTAGATTGGGGGCTGACACTAGTCTAGTACCTTGTGGTGATAGAATTTCTGTCAGTTGTGACTGACACTAGTCTATATCCTTATGGGAAAGAATTTATGTCAGTTGTTTAATTAAGTGATAATTATAAATTCAAGGGATATGGGTTTTCAATTAACAAGATAAAACATTATGGTTTCATTAGACATAATGGATTTCTACGAGGTTTCCTTACGGATACATAGCGTAGGTCCTTATGTGAACACCCAATGAACTATTGGATCATTACTTTGTCATTTTCTTTGCGAGTTTATTTCTGTTAGAAAGAGATTCAGAGCTTGATGATTTTGGTGTAAAAGAATGGAATTATGTTATTTAGTTTTCAATTACATCTGTATTTAAATCTGCATAAATGTTATATTATACTGACTTTTATGGTTGCAGATATTTGGAGATGATTCATTTTCTTTATCATTGTGACTGAGCCCTGTTTGCTGTTTGCGTTTGTGTTCATTTTGATTTTCAGGTTTTAGATGGATAAATCAATGAGTA
The DNA here is from genome assembly GCA_027943335.1 of Chamaecyparis obtusa. Taxonomy (NCBI): domain Eukaryota; kingdom Viridiplantae; phylum Streptophyta; class Pinopsida; order Cupressales; family Cupressaceae; genus Chamaecyparis; species Chamaecyparis obtusa. The sequence goes on from BSBK01000172.1 coordinate 721,797, forward strand.
TGGGACAGTGGATAGTAGTTGTTAAGATTTATGGGAAACAGATCATTTCTTGGTTTTTAGTTATCAGAACTATTCGTAGAATGTAAAGGATTGGTTAAGAAGGAAATTTTGTTTTGAGTCTAAATCTTTGAATAAAGAGTATTCTTATTACTCTGATGTAATTCAGTTGAAAACTATAAAGCTCTTAGAAGCAGTTGCTATGATTATATGTATCAGTTTGTAATTTTAAGAATTTTTTTATTTTTTTTTTACTATAGTTCTATGTGGTTTTGTTTATGGTTGTATCTTCTTTAGTATCATCTTTTATCTTTAAGTATACATGGGGTGTTACAGTTGGTATCAGAGCCCGAGTTTAAACACTCAGGGCTTGAGGGTTTTTAAAAAAGGGTTTTATCATTATGCTTTCGTTAGTGATTTTATTGAACTTTTCTATAGGATTTCAAGCATGCCTCCTATTACACGAGGAGCACAAAGACGTGGTGACCCAGTTGATGCTGATTTAGGTAGAGGTAGGAGTGGATGACGTGGTCATGGTCATGGCCGAGGAAGAGGACGTGGTCACCAAGGAATACTTGGTGATGAACAAGTTGATCCTTTAATAGGAATGGATCAGGAAGATCGAGAGGTACCACAGGTTGAAGTTCTCCAATGGATCCTTGATAGGTTGGATAACATTGAAGCAAGGAACAATGTTCTAGTTGATGTAGCAAATGCTCATGTTATACAAGTCCCAGTAGCAGAAGATCCTGTTATCAGGACTCAGTTAAAAGACCTTTCTAAGCTCAAAGGACCATATTTTAATGGAACAGAGGGTGGTGCTGAAGCTAAAGCATGGCTCTTGAACATCGAAAGGTGTTTTATTCTCCATAATTATCATGGTAATGTGAAGGTTCATTGGACTGTAATGCAGCTAAGATCCTTTGCTTCCATATGGTGGAATATGGAACTAGAGCAACTTGGAATTCTTATCTCTCAGGTTACATGGGAGATTTTCATAGAAAGATTCCGCGAGAGATTCATGTCAGATTATTGGCAGCAAACTAGATCTGAAGAATTCTTCAGTATTTCTCAAGGCAACTCAATAGTGGAAATGTATGAGAGGAGGTTTTTCCAACTAAAGAAATATTCTGGTTGGTTAGAGAATGATAAACCTTTGGTACAACACTTCATTAGGGGTTTGAACCCTAAAATTGGAGAAGAAGTGAGAACTTTCTAACCTAAGACAGTGAAAGAAGTTGCTGATCAAGCCAAGCTCACAGAATTGAAGTCAAGATTTTCAGCCAAAGGATCAGTGAATCCACTAGCTCAAAGCAGTGGGAAGAATTAGAAACCTTATCAAGATAATTTCAAGGCATTTTCCAGTGGATCGAGTGGTAAATTTCAGAAGAGGAAGTTTGAAAAGTTTTCCAAATCAAACAAGAGTTTCAAGGTTCCTGAGCAACCTAAGCCCTTTAAACCAACTCAAAGTGTACAACAGAGTTATGCATCACCTCCGGCGAACTCATCACAGGATAAAAGTACCAAGAGAGGAGTAGAATGTTGGCAATGTGGGCAATTGGGGAATTTGCAATGGAATTGTCCCCTTCGAGGCAATAGTCAAGTTAGGTCTAAAGCCACAGGTTCTGAGGCTACTGTTGGTGATTCTGGAAGGAATCATCGCATCTTTGCTACTGTGGATCAGAAACAAGCAGATCATCAGAACACTATGATTGAAGCTAGAGGTAATTACCAAGGTAAGAAGATCTCTATTTTATTTGACTCTGGTGCCACTGGCTCTTTTATTTCTTCCAATTTGGTTAAGCAATGTGGAATTCTTGTGAGTAAAGCTGAATTGGCATGGCAAGTCGAGTTAGCATCAGGGACTAAGGTTGAATCAGGGTTTATAGCTAAAAATTGTAAGGTCCAATTTAAGGCTTTTACTACTACAGTTAACCTTAGGGTTATTCCTTTAGGTTCTTATGACATTATTCTAGGTATGGATTGGTTAGATCAACACCAAGCTATCATCAATTGTAGAGAGAAGACCATTAGATGTATCGATGATAATAGAACCATCAAGATTATTACAGGTGTTAAGAGGCCTATGTTAGTCAGAACTATTTCTGCTAAGCAACTTTAGAGATGTTTTCAAAAGGGATGCAAATTGTTTGTATTTCTATCAATGATTTTGATGAACCAGTTGCTTGGAACACCATCTTAGATCATCCAATTTTGAAGGAATTCTCAGATGTATTTATTACGGAGAGTCTGGGAATCCCACCTAAAAGAGAAATTGATTTTAGGATTGATCTTTTGCCAGGAACCGAACCAATTTCCAAAACTCCTTACCATATGACCGCTCAAGAAATAGTGGAACTCAAGGTTCAACTTGAGGAACTCCTTGAGAAGGGACTTATTAGACCTAGTGTTTCACCTTGGGGAGCACCTGTTATCTTCATCAAGAAGAAGGATGGATCTTTGAGGCTTTGTATCAACTATAGACAACTGAACAAAGCTACCATCAAAAATAGATATCCTTTGCCTCGCATCGATGATTTGTTTGATCAAGTGAAGGGTGCCAAGGTGTTTTCCAAGATTGATCTCAAATCTGGATACCATCAGTTAATGATTCAAGAAGCTGACATTCATAAAAAAACTTTTCGCACAAGGTATGGGCATTATGAATTCATGGTAGTGCCATTTGGGTTGACTAATGCACCATCAATATTCATGAGTTTGATACAGGGAGTATTCAAGACTTTCTTAGATAAGTTTGTGGTAGTGTTCCTTGATGACATTTTGGTATATTCTAACTCCTTGGAGGAGCATGAGCAGCATATGAGGCAAGTCTTTGAATGTCTCCGCAGGAACAAGCTATATGCCAGTCCTAAAAAATGTGAATTTTTCAAAACTGAAATAAGTTATTTGGGTCACATTATTACAGGAGATGGAATAGCTATTGATTCTGCTAAGATCAGGGCAATAGTAGAGTGGCCAACCCCTACCAATGTGTCTGAAGTACAAAGTTTTATGGGTCTGGCTAGCTACTATAGAAGATTTGTGGCTAATTTTTCAAAGATAGCCCATTCCATTACTTCTCTCTAGAGAAAGGGTAAGAAATTCATCTGGTCAGATAAATGTGAAGAAGCATTCCAACATCTTAAGGAACGTTTGACTAGTGCACCAATTTTAGTGGTACCTTATCCTTCTAAGGAATTTGTTGTGTGCACCGATGCCTCATTGGGATGGTTTAGGGGCTGTCTTGATGTAGGATGGTAGGGTCATTGCTTATGAATCTAGGAAACTAAAGGATCATGAAATTAATTATCCTACTCATGATTTGGAACTCGCAGCAGTGATTCATGCTTTGACCAAATGGTGGCATTTTCTTCTTGGTCAACATTTTGAGCTTCATACCAATCACAGAAGTCTACAATATTTGTTCACGCAACCCAATCTTAATGCATGTCAGCACAGATGGATGGAGTTTTTGTGTGAGTATGACTTCGAAATGAAGTATATTCAAGGTAAAGAAAACAAAGTAGCGGATGCTCTTAGCAGAAGGCATCATGAACTCTCTTCTTTGACCCTCACAATTGATTTGAAAGAGAGAATACTTCTGAATTTGGCTACTGATCCTTGGTATTTAGATGTCAAAGAAGTGATTGATAGTGGTAGTGTATTAGAAGGCAAATTTGAGGGTTACTCTATCAACACTGAAGGATTAATGACTTACCGAGGCAACATATATGTGCCAGAAGTCGGGGATCTTCAGAACCTAGTTATGACTGAAGCACATAAGGCACCTTATTCAGCACATCCTGGTGTGAAGAAGATGCATGCTGATCTTAAGCAGCATCACTACTGGCCGGGTATGAAGAGGGATATTGCTAATTTTGTGGCTAGATGCTTGGAGTGTCAGAGAGTAAAAGCTGAACATCAACATCCAGCTGGTTTACTTCAATCTCACAGCGTGCCTAAATGGAAATGGGATACCATATCCATAGATTTCATAGTGGGGTTACCATTTTCAGCTAGGTGACATGATGCCATTATGGTTGTTGTTGACTGGTTAACCAAGGTTGCCCATTTTATTCCCATAAGATCCACTTATAATGCTGCATCTGTGGCACGGATTTATATGGAACAGGTTGTTAAGCTACATGGGATTCCTAAGAAGATCATATCTGATAGGGATTCAATTTTTATTTCATCTTTGTGGAGGTCTTTACAGCGTGAATTAGGTACTCAACTGAAATTTAGTTCAACATATCATCCCGAAACTGATGGATAGACTGAGCATGTCAATCATATTTTGGAAGATATGCTTAGAATGTATGTGATGGACATGCAAAATAGATGGGAAGAGTACTTGCATCTAGTTGAATTTGCTTATAACAATGGATACCATAGTTCTATAGGTATGGCTCCTTTCCAGGCTTTGTATGGAAGACCGTGTAGAACACCTTTAAGCTGGGACAATCTTGAAGATAGAATTCTTTTGGGTCTCGAGATGATTCAGGATTTAGAATAGTAGGTTAATCGCATCAGAGAACACCTATCTACAGCTCAGGACAGGCAGAAAAAGTATGCAGACCTACATAGAATTGAACATCAATTTGAAGTTGGGAATAAGGTATTTCTTCGGGTTAGGCCCTGAAAAAGTCCTATTAAGTATGGTAAAGGGTCAAAATTGTCTCCAAGGTTTGTGGGACCATTTGAGATCCTAGAACGAGTAGTTCCTGTTGCCTACAGACTTGCTTTGCCTCCCAGTCTTTCACGAATTCATGATGTATTTCATATTTTCGTCTTAAGGAAATATATACTTGACATTGCACACGTGCTAAATTGGAAAAATTTACATGTGGTAGATGGTCAACTGATACTAGAACCAGTACAGATCATCCAGCAAAGAGAGCTAAATCTCAGAGGACGCAAGGTGGAGCAGGTAAAGGTATTATGGGATCTTGATGATGTAGCTTCTGTAACTTGGGAAGATACAGGGGCTATGAGAGCTGCACATCCTCATTTGTTTACAGGCTTCCAGGAGTAAGCCTAGTTTGGTGGGGAAGGGTGTCATGCCCCTGACAGTCTTAGGCTTTACTTTTCTATGTTATGTTATAGTTGGATTTCTAGTTTGATTAGCATCGTATTATCTGGAACTATATTTCTGTTAGATTTGAAGGAGTTTGAACTCTGACTTCGTTCATTTGAACCTTGTTATTTGGATTAAATATGTTTATCTCTGTAATTCTACCAGACACTTAGAGAATTATGTCTATTTCTGTAGCTTAATGAGGTTTTCTAATGACAGAATTGGTTTAGACTGACTTTTGAATATTGGTTTGATTATGAAAATAAGGACAACTTAAATGGTTAGTCAATTGTCTGATTATTGGTTCATTATTTTGGGATTCTAAATAATATATTAGACATAATTAGAATTGGTTATATTATTATGGTTAATTGTATCTTGATGTTATAGACAGTATATAGAGAATTATTGTTATTTAATGATTAATCAGATTTTGATTTCAAAATAAATAAATTTGTATATATGTATTTTTATACATATAATTATGAGTGATTGTTTTAGTAATTATGTGGTATTCTTTTACTAAAATGATATGAATTATCTAAGTTAGTATATCCTATTTTGTATGTTAGTAGGAGGTTAGTTTGATGAAGTGTTAGTAATTTGGCATTGTCATGCGCTGTTACCTTTGATGTTTAAGTTAGTTAAGATCGACTAATGTTATTTAACATAGACGTAAATTAATCTATCCCTAAGTTTTCTTATTTATGATTTGGCTCGAAGACATGACTTATCGGCAGGGTTTAAATGCACTATCATCACAATGTGGTGTTAGTGGGGTTTAAGCTATTTTCGGGTTATGGGATTGTACTTTGATGGACATTTGGCAGGGAATGTGTTGTGTTTACTGCAAGAGATAAGCTCGCATTGAATGAACTTATCAATGAAATTAATTTTGGTGTTTGATGACCGCCATTAGCTCTGGTTAAGGAGTTGTAGTTGGATTATGACTCCATTTTTCACCATGTTATTCTGTGAGAGTTTGGGTAAACAGTTAGTTATGGACATGTGTTACTATTGTATCTTACATGATAAGTGGCTTGGAAAGGAAAGGGGTTTTCATGGCAAGTTATACCCTTCTTTTCGTGGTCATTTAGGAAGTTGGGTGTTTCATACTGCTAACTCTGCATTTTGGGCTCTCTTGCAGGGCACTTTGGCAGTTTGTGAAGCTCACCAGGCAAGGGCTAGCTTTGGCATTTCGATTTTGGATATCTCCCCACGCAAATACCAGGCAGGGGCATTCTCTCACCTTATACTCTGTTTCCATTTTATGTTCTGCAAATGAATTAATAGAATGTTGATTACCACTGTTTCTTAGGTGATGAATGTGAGGTTTTGTGTTTGTATGCTTTGTGAGTACGGTCATGAGTCAGTCTTTTCGTGGAAGGATTAAGTAGTTTATTTAGTTTATGGTGGTTATGTTTAGTGGAAGAATTTGAAATACATGTTCTTATATGCTATTTTTCGGGCATAATGTGTTGATGGGTTTTCATTGAGTCTGGGTATGAAGTTGGCAGTATTTTTCTTTATGTTTGTGCCAAACTATGGGAGTATAGTTGTCGCAGTTGAATATGGTTCTTCCATAGTGCGTATTTGTGTTGATGTTTACTTGTTTTGGTCAGTATAAAGGGAGTTAATCGGGAATGAGAACCGGCATATAAATGTAGTTTGGTATATAGGATGACTGTTTGTTTAAAAGCTTCTTTACGGTATTCTCGCACTGTTCTTGTTGTTAGGAACTCTGTAGCAACAAAAAAGTTTTCAATATGTGAGAGTTTTGATTATAAAGTGAAATCGGGTTTTTGCTACCACTATTGTAAACTGAATCTGGTATCGATGTTTTCTTTTGAGCTGTATTGTGGAAATAGGGATTAGTGGTAATTCAAAGTGTTATCTGTCACCTGTCGTATTGTGTATTTTCACTCTCGCAACATAGGTGTGGATTAAAATATTTTTGGGTGTACTCCTTTAGTTATCTGGTGTCGATGTTTGTTGTGTCAAATAGGTGTTGTCACTGTATGTATCAATCAATAGTGATAATGAGGATATCTTTGGTTATACCAAAACTTGATTGCGAGTTTTATGATTTTTCAGTAATTATCACCAGTGTGAATTATAGTTTGTATCGACATTAGGAAATGTTAGGAATTCTTAGGAAGGTCAATTACTATCATGTTCAGTCAATAAGGAAAACCACTTTGGTATTTTGTTTAGATGTAGAAGTTGGTTCTTATTATTCTGTCATTATTTTATGTATTCGGCAGATTCAGTAGTTTATTAAGGTAGATGTATTCTGTGACAGAACTGAGATAATTAGTATGGTTTTTCTATTATATATTTATGGACTTAAACTATTAATTACAAGCTTATGCAATTAGATATGTATATATATACCTGCTGGGATATGTATAAGTATACACAAGCTGTGGTGTATACATGTACATACACCAACATGTATATAATAGATGATATGATTATCATTCTGAACTATTAATTACAAGTTTATATAATTATATATACATATATATATACCTACTGGGATATGTATATGTATACACAAGCCATGGTGTATACATGTACATACGCCAACATGTATATAAAGGTATAAACTTGTAATTAACAAAGCAGGATGTATGGCCAATTAGTTTATAATAAATCGGTTATGGCAAGCTTGTATGTTTGTTAAAAGTGATGGGTGTTGTGTTGATTCAGTTGATATATGATTATGTTAGTTCTTTTCTATTCAATGGAATCATGAATTCAGTATGGACATTCTATTGTACAATTTTTGATTTAATGCTAAGTTAATGTGGAGATTATTATTTGATTTGGATTTGAGATGGATAAAGTATTGTGATCTTTTCTTCTTTTTGAGAAACATCATGTTTAAGAATTTATGTTAAGGAATAAGGAAACATGGATTTAAATGGATTTCTGATTGCTGTTTCAATTTTATAAATTGATGCAATAGAAATGAAGTGTTACTGAAATTGTGAATGTAGTTCATTTCATTTCAATCACTAATTGTTAGATCAAGTGTTTTGAGATAATGCAAAGTATGATCCTTAGATTGGGGGCTGACACTAGTCTAGTACCTTGTGGTGATAGAATTTCTGTCAGTTGTGACTGACACTAGTCTATATCCTTATGGGAAAGAATTTATGTCAGTTGTTTAATTAAGTGATAATTATAAATTCAAGGGATATGGGTTTTCAATTAACAAGATAAAACATTATGGTTTCATCAGACATAATGGATTTCTACGAGGTTTCCTTACGGATACATAGGGTAGGTCCTTATGTGGACACCCAATGAACTATTGGATCATTACTTTGTCATTTTCTTTGCGAGCTTATTTCTATTAGAAAGAGATTCAGAGCTTGATGATTTTGGTGTAAAAGAATGGAATTATGTTATTTAGTTTTCAATTACATCTATATTTAAATCTGCATAAATGTTATATTATACTGACTTTTATGGTTGCAGATATTTGGAGATGATTCATTTTCTTTATCATTGTGACTAAGCCCTGTTTGCTGTTTGCGTTTGTGTTCATTTTGATTTTCAGGTTTTAGATGGATAAATCAATGAGTATGGGACAATGGATAGTAGTTGTTAAGATTTATGGGAAAAAGATCATTTCTTGGTTTTTAGTTATCAGAACTATTCGTAGAATGTAAAGGATTGGTTAAGAAGGAAATTTTGTTTTGAGTCTAAATCTTTGAATAAAGAGTATTCTTATTACTCTGATGTAATTCAGTTGAAAACTATAAAGCTCTTAGAAGCAGTTGCTATGATTATATGTATCAGTTTGTAATTTTATGAAATTTTTTTTTTTTTACTATGGTTCTATGTGGTTTTGTTTATGGTTGTATCTTCTTTAGTATCATATTTTATCTTTAAGTATAGATGGGGTGTTACACTGGTAGTCTCTCTGGATCCTGACACCCAAGTGACCATACATGGCATCAATGACCTCTCGTATAGAAAAAGCCATCAACTATGCCAAATCATGCCTTTAAAGGTGGCTAGTCATCTTCTCAATATTCACCTTAGTCTGTACTAGCACTCAAGCATGGGTGAGGACTCATATCTTATTAGGCTCATTTAAATACCCGTTAATTATATTAGGTTATCACTTTATTACTGATACTTACAATAAGTGATCCTGGTAGCCACTTGTGGGCCCCTATGCTTATTCCAAGCCACCTCCTTCTACATGTCTAGGTAAACTACCCTAGGCTCACAGATCTCACTTAGATCTAATCAGGTATGCAATTAGGTAATCCCAGATCCAGTTTCACATAAAAGAACCAGAAATGATTACACATATACCATAACATAATACAAAGCATCATGAGCCCATATGGTCAAGTCAAGGATGATAATCAGGATATACACACACATCGAAACATAACTAAAAACATAACCATCTAACACATACTCCGGCCTCTGTATCCCCCTAGGTCTTCTAGTACCCGATATCACATTAAGCAAAAGAAGACACACCATGAACAAAGAATACACAATTGCATCATGAATAACTGATATCTAATCCATAGGCATTTAATTTTCATAATGAGCATAATTGAATCCAAGCATAGGAATATATAAATCTATTGAAAGAATCTTAACATAAATGTTACAATGAACCCCTTAATGAAGGAATATTCCCTATAAACCTTATATGAATTTAACAAAATAAAAAGCCCAATTTCAGTACATAAACTTCAATTTTCAAAAATTGCCCATCTAAACTTTAGCATTTTAATGTGAAGCTACATGTCCTAGGGTAAACTTTTTTTTTCAATGTAAACACAACCTTAGGTAAAACAAGAAATTGAACTGAAAATAACTCTAAAATAAACCAATTAATTTAGATCCATTTAAAATTAGATATTTAAATTCTAGAAATCAAAACATAATTTTAAACTAAAATTTAAGCCTTAAAATTATGATAAATATCCATATAATATAATAATTAAAAAAAAAAGCAAAATTATTACATTTCATACTCCAAAGCAAAGTTGATATTAAAGGTAAAAATAATCAAAATTACTATAAACAAAAATAATAAATAAACTTTATATTTAAAAAAAAAACTTTAATAATTAATAAAGTATCTTCTAACAAAATAATAATTAAATTTTATTTTAAACAAAAAAAAATAAATTAAATATTAAATAAATTTTATTAAAAAAAATCCAAATTAAATAAAGTTAAGGGAAGTGTGGAGGCCATGGGGCCCGCACCCCACTGGCGCTATAGGCAAAGACTGCATCGTAGGTTACCTAGGGTCCCCCGTGCGCAGCACAAGGTTGCAGCATGGGTTCTGTGTTGCAGCCTTGTGCTGCACATGGTACCCTATACCGTGGGAGGTAGGGGGAGGTTGGTGGCCCCCGCCCCCACCTTTTATATAATTTTATTTTTAAATTTATTTTATTTAAAATTCTCACCAAACATAGTTTGTAAAAAGAATATTTTATTTAAAAAAAAATAGAATGAATTTCTGAAAATGGCAATTAGGATACAATTATTTTTTTTAAGTGTATTTTAATTTACAGTCTACCTGTGCATTTTTTAAATAGAGGACAATATTTTTTTTAAAACCAATCTATATCTAGATTCTTTTGAAAAAGAATCTATTCCATCTTTTAAATAAAAAAGGTGGGTATTTAATCAAATAAATATACCAAAGTCATGCCACAAATTAACTTTTTCCTTTAACTGAATTTTGACTATGTTTATTTTTTTTTAACAGAGAGTAATTTTGCTACCAAAATTGGGTTTTTCATCCAAATTGATTTTCTTTTAAAGGGTAGATTTATTTTTCTACCAGCATTATAGTTTAACTATAACCTAGGTTTAATTTTTCATTTTATAGGAGATCTATGAGGATTCTTCCAACTAAAGTTTGCCAACATAACATTATTATGCTAAAGTTTAATAAAAATATAAAATTTATTCAACCAGGGTTTTCTAAATATCCAGATTCACAACAAGCACAGATCTGACTATTGAATCATGCTAAAATTTGCACAAGCAAAGAAAGCCAAAAAGATTCAAAATAAAACTAACAGGCAGGTTTTCAAAGCCTACCTTGGATCCAATGCTTGAAATTGAATTTAGAAAACCTATGAAGATCTAAAGACTGGGATTGCTCTGAAGATCAATTCAACTTGCAGATCTGAATCCATGAAGAATGCAACACCCAATTTCCAGATGCACAAAAAAAAAAAAATAACAAACAACCATAACAATCCAAATTCTCCAAAATCCAAAGCACAAGCTCTCCCACAAAATTCCCCTCAAAACTTGTCTAATCTCCAAAATGAATGCAATTCCCCCTATTAAGGATTCAATTCCCCCTTTCATGCAAACCCTAGAGATGCCCCAACAGTTTACTCCTAATCAAACTCCAATTACAATTTGAGAGTAAATCCTAATTAATAAATTAAAATAACTTTATTTTGCACAAATCAACTTTGACTTTTGAAAATAAGTTGTTTACTTTTTGAAAACAATAATAATGCACATTTTAATAATTAAAATTTATATTAAATAAATTAAATATTTAAAGCATCCTAGAACCATGCAATTAAATATTTAATTATTTAATAGTGCACATAAATATAATTAAATCTAATTACCAATTAAATTCAAATAATCAATTATTTGACTTTTAATTAAATTTACTCAAATATAAACTTAGGAACATGATTAATATTAAATTCAACTATAATCATTAATCAATAAATCACATAAAATCACCCACATAAGCAATAAATCAACTGAATTCAAAAGAAGTAAAATCAAGCAAACTCAGGAGAAGGGATCCATGAATTCATGTCAACTAGATGAATTCAGGTAGGGTAGTCAAACTTATATTTGTCCCATCCTAGGATAATTAGGCTTAGGTTAGGGTTTTGGATTTAGTAGAAATAAAGAATGTGAGGGAATTAAATAAATTAGAAATTTATTTAAAAGGGGACTATGGAGTAAAATGTATTAAATTAAATTTAATACATTATGGAAGGTAGTATTTAAATTTAATTCAAATACTATAATTAGTGAATTTATTTAATTAAATAAATAGATGAATTTAACAAATATAATAAATTAAAAATTAATTATAATGTTATTTGGGGTCATTAATTAAATTAAATTTAATTAATGTTAAAAGGATGAATTTAGGTGTCTACATTTTGCCCCTCTTTGAGGCATTGTTAGAAATGACACCACATCAAAGAAAAGAAACTATAGATGCCCCAGAGGAAAAAAGGGACCTAAAAGGTGCATAGAGGAAAAGTCAATCAGAGGATGTGCCCCCTCGGGAAAATAGGTTAAAAATAAAAATTTTGGTCAATTTTCGTGAAAGGAAGGAAGAAGAATTTGCATGACCTATTGGGAAAAAAGGGGAAGGTGAAGCGGTGGCCAACAGATAGGAGGGATAGCAGAATAGGTGTTGCCACTTGGTGAAGTGGAGCATCCAATGGAAATGGAGCCATCAACGATAGATAAGAATGGATGCACGATGAATAAGGGGAGAGACACCCATTTAGAAATAGGGTCCCTGCTCAAGGAAGAGTCACCAAATAGGTGTCTCTGCCCGGGGAGGAGCCACCCCTCTATCGATGGATGTCTCCACCTATGGATAGGCATTTAGGATACAAAATTCATTACTACACTCACCCAACTTGTCAAATCAGATTCTAAACACCACCATTGCAATCATCGTGTCCTGGCATTTTCCAAAAATATATTACATGACCATATTCAGGCAAATATGAAGCACTAGGCATCATTTTTCATAGATGGGCATCTCTGCCCTGGAGGAGCCACCCATCCCCACATGGGCATCTCCGCCAAAGTAGAACTGCCCATCCCTAGATAGGCATCTCTGCCAAAGTGGAGCCACCCATCCCCACATGGGTGTCTCCACTAAGGCAGAGCCGCCCATCCCTAGAGAGGCGTCTCTACCTGGGGAGAGGGAGGGAGGGGGAGAGAGAGAGAAAGATGAAAGAGAGAGAGAGAGAGAGAGAGAGAGCTCATGAAAGAGCCTCCCATTGCTAGATTGGCATTTCTACCTTCTAGAAGAAATGAGGGTGACGATAAGCAATCTACTTACCAAGGGGGAGTTGTCTAGGGACAAGGTGGTAGGGACAAAGGAAAGGAGGAAAAAGAGAGGTTGGATTAGATGAAAGAAGGGGGGCAGGGAAGGGTGAATAAATAGAATCCTTGGCTCAAACAAAAATACAGAAAAATGAACTAACTAATATGCAACTTAAACTATAATGCAACTTGGCTACATGACTTAGTGGGATCACTTGTGTTCATGTTGGAGAGCACACCCTAGTTTGATATTGCAATAGGAGTTATGCATCATGTGTTATAAAAGCACAGATGACATTGTTCCAGTGCGTGGACTAGACTAGATCAAATAACTTTAGAAACCAAGATGCAGATTTTTGGACTATGATGGAGCCTATGACATATACTTATTAGAGAGGTCTAGGTACACTTAGGTCTTGTAAGGGACATAAGTGTGCTAACCCATTGCCCCCATTAAGATACGCATAATCATAATTGGGAAACCAACAAAAATGCTCCTAAAGTATCCACAAACAGATCATACCACAATCGACACTTGCATCATATTTCACCGGTCACAATGCACCAAGATATGGAAGATCAAGGTAATTGTGAGTAGGATCTACTAATAAAAAAATATAAAATCAACAAAGAAGGCCTCCTGACCAAGTGGTCATTCAGTCCACAGTTCTTGCCACGAATGGGATAAGATTGATGAGATTGATTCGAGTCGACTAAGGAAGGACACATCCTGCAGGGCAAAGATTGATTTTTTGAAATGGATATTCGCTAGCAATAGATGTCAAAGGAATAATAACTCAGAGATTTGATTTCAATGTTGATTTTAATAAGCACTTTTGCGATCACTGTGTCTAGAAAAAAAAAGCTCAGTGTGATGGGGTTAAGCTCAGTTTACTAGGAATTGTGGTTGGATCTTTATGACAATGTAGGAAGTGATGACTCAAAACTAGGACTAGGATGAGGATGGATATGTACAGTGGATGGGGAGACAATGGATCCAAGTCTGCTATCATGGTGCTTGAAACAGGTTTTCACCATAATACTTGCCCAAAGTGCTTGTTTGCCAAGTTTTCACCGTTGGATGAATGTTTTTTTTTTTTTTTTTGCTTTTCTAATTTTTAGGATTTCTTCAGGATTTTTTCTGATTTTTAGGATTTTTTCAGGATCTCTTTTTGATTTTTAGGATTTTTTGCTGAATAACACTGTATAGGAATTGAATGCTGAGCTACGCATAAAAGTTCTTCAAATGTAGGATATATATAGGATCAGGGAGTGGATCTCCCTCAAGTGTTGCAATCTGATATGCCCTAGAACCAAATTTAGCAGTAATAACAAATGGGACCAACCAATTGGGTTCAAACTTCCCTTTCTTTTCTCAGTTTTGGAGATTCTTCATGTAATGCTGCAGGACCAAATCACCCACATCAAACTCATGGGGTTTGATCTTCTTGTTGAAATGTAAGCACAGGCAATTTTGATACACATGAAGGTGGTTAAGGGAATTGAGGTGTCTCTCATCGAGGATTTGCAGCTCTTGCAAGCGGGAAACCCTATATTCTTCTTTGGACATCAGGTTCTTGAGAGAAATCCTGAGGGAAGGGAGCTCAATTTCAATGGGTAAAACAACCTCAGAACCATAGACAAGGGAAAATGGAGTGGCACCAGTAGGAGTACGGATGGAGGTGCAGTAAACCCAGAGGGTAGGATTGAGTTGCAGATGCCAATCATGACCAATGTCATTGACAGTCTTTTTGAGGATTTTTAAGATGGTTTTATTTATAGCCTCAGCTTGACCGTTGCCCTGCAGGAAGTACTTGGAGGAACAATGCTGGGTAATGCCAAATTTCTTACAAAGGTCAGAGACATCTTGCTTCTTGAAGGGTGTTCCATTATCAGTATGGAGATATTTGGGGATGCCATAGTAGCAAATGATATAATTCAGGATAAACTTAGAAATTTGCTTACTAGTTGTATAGGTGAGGGGGATTGCTTCGACCCATTTGGTAAAGTATTCAGTGGTGGCTAGGATATACTTGTGACCGCCGGTAGAGTTAGGAAATATTTTCCCTCCAAGGTCAAAACCCCAATAGGAGAAAGGCCAAGGTGTGATGGTGGGTTGGAGGGATTGAGTGGGAGCATGTATCAAATCACCATGCTGCTGACAAGGGACACATTTCTTCACATAATGATAGGCATCTTGTTCCATTGTCAGCCAATAGTATCCAGTATGGAGTAACTTCTTTACTAAAGTGAGACCACTAGAATGGGCTCCATAGATTCCTTGATGTACCTCTTCCAAGGTTGTGTGTGCTTCCTCTAAATTCAGACATCGTCGAAGAGTTCCATCAAAGTGTTTACAAAAAAGAGTGTCTCCAAGGATTGTGTAACGAGAAGTGTGGCAAACGAAGGTTTTTTGTTGGTTAGGTGTAAGCATGAGGGGAATGGTTTTATCATGAATATAAGAGAGGATTTCCTGATACCAAGCTGATTCGGGACCAATAATTTCACACACCATCTGAGAATCTAGTTGATCATAGGCAAGGACCATAAGATTCTCAACAAGAAATTCACACCATGTGCTTGTTTCAGCATAGATATTAGTGAAGCAATGGTAGCCATGGCATCTGCTACTTTATTGTTTGCTCTTGGGATTTGTTGGAAAATGATGCTTTCAAAATGTTGTTTGAGGTCTTCAACCATACGTCGGTAATGGATCAACTTGTCATCCTTGGTGTGAAATTCATCATTGACTTGTTTGATAACTAATTGGGAGTCACCAAAAACAAGCAAACGTGTGATCTTCCATCTGACAGCTTGGCGAAGCCCGGTGACCAAGGCCTTGTATTCTGCTATGTTGTTTGTGCAAGCAAATGTAAGTTTATAGGATTTAGGGATAAGATCCCCTTAAGGTGTCACAAATAGAATTCCTTCCTCTGACCCTTTCTAGGTAAAAGATTCATCAAAATAAAGCTTCCATTGAATGCTGGGAGTGACAGTCATAATAGTTTCATCAAGAAAATCTGTGACAGTAGGATGAACTCCAAGAATGGGAGATTCTACAAGTTGATCTGCTATTGCTTGTCCTTTGATGGCTTTGTGCTCTATGTACACAATATCATATTCACTAAGGATCATGACCCATTTTGCTGTGTGACCTATCAGAGCTAATTTAGATAAGAAGTAATTAAGTGGGTCAATCTTTGCTATCAACTGTACTTTGTGATTAAGCATATAATGGTGTAGCTTCTACGTACAAAAGACTATAGCTAGGCAAGCTCTCTCAATAGCTATATAGTTGAGCTCATAACCTACTAAAGTCCTGCTAAGATAATATATGGCACACTCTTTTCCATTGTCATCTAACCGTGCTAGGAGAGCACCCAATGCTACTGTAGTTGCGGAGATGTAGAGAATCAAGGGTCTTCCTAGAATAGGTGGGACCAATACTGGTGGATTAGCTAGATATACCTTGAGCTATTCAAAAGCCTTTTGACACAAGCAGTCCCAAATGAATTTAATATCCTTTCTTAGTAGGTGAGAGAAAGGATGCACCTTGTTTGCTAGTTGTGACACATATCTTTGGATGGATTGAAGTCTTCCTTGTAGGCTCCTTAATTGTTTCAAAGTTTTAGGGGGTGTCATCTCCAAAATGGCTTTACCCTTCTTAGGATCCACTTCTATTCCTCTATGAGACACAATGTAGCCTAAGAGCTTACTGGATTGCACACCAAAGACACATTTCTTGGGATTCAATCGAACCTTATACTTTTCCAATCTATCAAAGATTGTAGTGAGAATATCAATGCATGATTCTCATGTCTTGGATTTTCCTAAGATATCATCCACATAATCTTCCATGATCACATGAAGAAGGTCATGAAATATGGTCATCATGGCTCTCTGGTATGTGGCGTCTACATTCTTAAGATCAAAGGGCATGACTTGATAAAAAAATGTACCCCATGGTGTAGTGAATGCAGTTTTATGTTGGTCTTCCACTACTAGGCAAATCTGATTATATCCAGAAAACCCATCCATGAGGGACAACATCTCATGCCCAACAGTCAAATCCACTATGATGTCAATGTTTGGAAGTGGAAAATCATCCTTAGGGCAGGTGAGATTAAGATCTCTAAAATTAGTACAAATCTGGATGCCCCAAGAGGGTTTACCTACTAGTAAAATATTTGAGACCCATTCAAGATAGTCTATTGGTCTTATGAATTGTGCATCTAGCATCTTTTGCAATTCAGCTTTAACCAAGAGTGCTACTTGTGGATGCATCTTGCGTAATTTTTTCTTAACAGGTTTGATTTTTTGATCCATGGCAAGATGATGTACAACCAAGTCAGTTTCAAGTCTCGGCATATCCTTATATGTCCATGCAAAGTTAATGTAGGCTTTCTTAAGGAATGCAGTCATGGACTCTTGTTCTGTCTCATCTAGAGAGGCTGCAATGTAGGTGATCTTAGGGTCTGCTTCTATGCCCAAATTAACTGCAATTTTTTCTTCTATGAGGATAGAATATTTCTCTGATGGTAATGACATGAAGGGAAAGTCAACTTCCCCCTCCTCTAGCACCTCAGAGAGGTTTTCACTAGAGGATGCGTCCTTTATTTTGTCTTTTTCTCCATCCAAAGGTGCCTTAGAAAGGTTTTCACCCAAAATTGTTTTATCATTATTTTCTTGGTTTTCTTTTTCTTCATTTTTGTGACTAAGGGAGTTGACTTAGCTACTGAAGTAGGCTTGCTCACTGTAGTGAATCTGATGTTCATTGTCTTGGAGATTTCTTAGTCTAAAAAGTGCTAGAACTGCCTCATCCGAATCACATATGTCTAAGGCAGGTGGTGAATCTTGTTGGTCCCAATCAATCAGTTCAGGATTGGTAAGGGGAAGTTCAGATGAAGAAAGGACAAATTGGGTGATATGGAGGACATGGGTATCAAGGTCATTTTCAATATATTGGAAAGGGACTTCAAAGAACTCTTTCTCAGTGTCTGAATCAGATTCAATCAAACAATAGTCATTGGCAAAGGTTTTCTTAGTTTCTATGGAACCCAATCCTCAGCCTCGAGGGTATCCAGTTGCTTTTATCAGATTTTTTCTTCTCATTTCATTTGCTCCAAGGCTAGTGCCATGATATCCCATTCTTTCAACAATGGGTGTGGCCTTTATATACTTCCCTTTAGGAATGTTTGTAGGTTTTTCTTCTTCTTCATCAAAAAGCTAGGAAAGAACATTATGCTCCATCTGTTCATCTGAGAGAGATCCCCAATGTTCAAATGTAGTCTATTTACACTTCATAGTTTCTTTATTTTCCTTAGGGAAGAGCTGTGAAGGTTTTCCATAAGACCTGGGAGAGAGGGGGAGTTGACCAATACATAGGGCATTTTCAAACTTGTATTCCCTTGGGCCTTGATTGGTGAATCTAACTTTCTTTTTGGGCTCAGTATGCTTTTCTTGGGTAACCTTTTCTTTTCCCTTGGTTTTCTTAGACAACTATTCTTCAAAAGAAGTGTGCTGGATGGGAATCTCTGGTGAAGGTGGACTAACACATTCATTCAATGGGTAGTAGTTTGATTGTTTTCCTTCCAACCTCTTGCAATATTGAAAGGGTTCATGATCTCTAGGAATAGTTATTTCAGCTCCATGATGTGGGAATTTCAAACTCTGGTGAAATGTGGATGGGACACCTGAGATAGCATGTATCCATGGCCTACCCAAAAGGATATTGTAGGGTAGATCCAAGTCAAGGACTTGACACATAGTTTCAATAAGGGTCAGACCCACTTGTAAGGGGAGTGCAATGAGACCTTTACTCACCCTTTCTCTATCATCATATGCTTTTATTTTTATTCTCTTATTTACCTCAATGAGGTCCTCATAAAGATTGATATTGCAGATCATGCTTAAAGTACAAAGATTTAGACCGAATCCATTGTCTATAAGGACTCTTTTGATTTGGGTGTTATGGATGGTGACTTGGATATGCAGGGGTTTATTATGATGGGTTCAGGACCTTAGAAATCATTGTTAGTGAAAACCAGGTGTTGTTGGGCAGCCAAATTTCTGATCATTGCTTGGAATTAAGAGGCATTGATATTTTCAGGGACATGAGACTCAGTCAAGGCATTCTCAAGGACCTCTTTGTGAATAGGGGATGTATGCAAAAGCTCTAGTATGGATATCTATGCAAGGGTCTTCTTTAGTTGGGAAAGCAAGTCATAATGTGATGCGGGTCGTGTTGAGGTAGATGGTGCAACAAGTGGATCTACAATAGGCAGATTGGCAGTAGCTTGTACAGTTACACAAGGAAGGTGAGTAGTGACATTACAATCTGTGCTCTTTAAGGTTAATGTGTTTACATGGGTTTCAGATTGTTCAATATGGCCACACAATGAGTCAAAATGACAAACATCATTTTCAGCTAATTTTCCACAAGTGTGTTCATTTCCTGAGATTTTGTTTGTTGAATAATCATAAGAAAAGCCCTTGGATGTGGATGCATTGTTTTGATTATGTTCTAGAAAAGGTTTAGAATACATTTTTAACTGGGTATTAGAAGTAGAGGCATTTTGTCCTTCTACTTTAATTTTACCATCATAGATCAAATTTTGCACAAAATGATGAAACTTCATGAATTTTTTAATCTCTTGCCCTTTTATGTGATGATAATCACCGTATTCATTATCCTTATACCAGTGGGGTTTAGATTGATTTTCATCAAAAGGCCTGGCGATAGGATAAACCATCATCCCTTGGTTGAGTAGACGTCTGAAGATCACATCGAGGGAATCTGCCAGCTGTGTAAATTATCATCGTGGTTGTTGTCGATTTTTGTTGTTGTTATTGCCATTATATCATGAGAATAGAGAGCCACGATAACCAGATCCTTGATTTTGATTCTAGTTATTTGAATTGTTCTGATTGTTTTGGTTATTTGAATTGGTTTGATTATTGTTGCGATTGTTTTGATCATTGTTATTATGATTGCCTTGGTTACTATTGTTGGATGATTGAACATTTTGGACATGTTTAGCATCGGTCACTCCATCATTAACAACACCTTTTTTCTTAGACCAGAACTTGGGATTATCACTAGTATTGTTAGATGAATTAGAGGTGTAGTGTTTAATAGCTCCTTTCATCAAAAGTCCATCTTCAATGGACTTCCCCTTTTTAATGAGTGCCTCAAAGGAATCTAGGGCAGCCATCTTCATCTGAAATGACATTTTTGTAACCAGATTCTTAGTAAAGATATCAACTAGGTGTGAATCTGGGATTTTCCAAGGCATGCAATTGGCGAGATGTCACCATCTTTGGAGAAAATTGGCAAATGTTTCTCCATTTCTTTGTTTTATGTTACACAAATCACTGAGGGATGCTTGATGTTCCATGTTATAAGAATATTGTGCAACAAATTTCTCAATCACTCTCCAACCATGTTATAAGAATATTGTGTAACAAATCAATCACTCTCCAACCATTCCAACCATGTCCTTATCATTTATCAAACTTTGGAATTTCAAAACTGGCAGGGAATGGTTGGAGAGTGATTGATTTGTCAAAATGATAAGGACATATTTCTACAAAATAAAATTCCTTCTTCCTACCTTTCTGCATAGACAACATCATGCTTTTGAGCTCATCAATTTGTTGGACTAATTCAGGAGGATTAGTGGTGATCATATGATCTTGAGGTGTTCCTTTTCCTAATGATGAATTATGTCCCCCTAGAGGGGGAAGATTGGTGTTATGTCTCTGATTGGTAGTTTTTAGGACTCTAGTAGGTTTCAAGAAAATAGAAGTAGAGTGTCGTCTTGAGGACCCTGGTTGTTGTTTGGGTACACGGCCCGCATTTGAACCATCATTACTCACCCCATTGTTTGAGTTAGACTTGTTTAGGAGTTGTTGAATTAACTCAAGCATATCAGGGGGAGGTTGAGTTGTGTTATCAGATGTTGATGGTGTTACTTTGCTTTTGTTGGTTCGAATCAAGTTGTTCTCAAGCAAAGTTTCATCAAAATTATCAGGGAGGGTAATACCTCTTTGGACAAGATTCATGAAGATATTGGCACTGTTGGCTTGGATTAGGTCTTCCACTAAGCTTAAGTTGTTAGGATCCTAAAAAAATTCTTTAGCTCATGGATTGGTACTGACACTTTCAGGTATTACTGTGTCATATTCTGTGTGGGGTTCTTCTTTGTCATTAAAGTCTTTATGATAGACACTTTCTTGATTGTTATTCATGATGAGAGATTCTTGTCTTAGCTTTGCTTGTGATCGGGTAAGTACCATGCATGAGTGACCTTAGGATGGTTGAATTCAAGAAGGGTGAATAGTTGATGAGGTATGGAAAGAAAAGGATTTGGTGAACTAGGAGCAACTTGGACTAATGATTAGGTCTTGATGATTGATTGAATTGGATTGGATTGGATTGGATTGGAATTGGATTAAAGAGGGACTAAGCCTCAATGATTTATTGGATTTAAAGGTTTGGAACAAACCTAGGTGAAACAAGACCTTGTGATTATGCAAACATAGGATTGGTTTTGATTTAAAGTCTTCTTGTGTTTGGGTGATAGACTGATGATCCTCCAAACAAAATAGGACTGGATTAGGACTACTAGAGAAAGACTCAGCTCTCAAAGTAGTAAGGGATTAATGTTTGCTTTGGAACTAAGGTCTATGAGACACTATTGGAATGATTCTTTCACCCTATGGTTTGATGAAGGTGTGAAAGAGGGATTGATCTAATTCTGATTTAAAGTCCAAGATTTTGATTAATGCTCCTAATGTTTTGGGATGTGGATGACGAAAGGGATGTTAAAAGATGAGAAAGGGATGAATGACTTGAAGAAGGTGAGGAATGAAGGTCAAAGGTACTTAGTTGTAGGATTCCCAAGTGATAAAGGCCATGTTCACTTTGTTCTTGGCAACAAAATTAGCAACTCGATTGTTGTAAATGATTTTATCTGCTTTCTCGATAGCCTCTAGAAATTCTTGAATGGGTTTCCAATAAGATTGGTTGGCTTTAATCCTTTGATCAGTGATTTTCTTCTCTCTATGGGATCGTGTAACTGGGAGTTTTGCTTTCTTATGTTTAAAACTATTTTTCATGACTTGAGGACAATATCTTGATAGATCAAAGGATGTTCTTGGCAAGAACCAATTTCATACATACATCATACGAGCACATTTGTCAAAAATAGTCTTGCAAGGGACAAAGCAACCTTGTAGGATTCAAGTGTATAGATTTGTTTTTTGCAATGAAAGTAACAAGCACACTCTTTATCCCTAGAAGGAAGTTGGCTGAGATTGAAACCTTTGCTCACTGACTTAGGAACACACCCAACAACTCCTTAGAATATAGCCTTCACCAAGCACGCAATGGCTTCATGATGCCGTATTATCACAATATTAATGTTGAAGGGGGCTCAATATGGTGAGTGATTAAGGGTGCTCCCCTTAATACCACAAACACATAACAGAAACAGAGAAACAACAACAACAAAATGCAAGAACAAAAAATTGGCTTCTTATTATCTCCACAAATGTGGAATTACAAACTTTCAGAATTACAATATGCAAAGCCACATGGGCATTCCCTTACAATATTCTATAGGACAAAGCCTCGAATCAATACCCAGATCTACTACCTAGAACTGCCCTAGACAACACTGCGGGCCTTCTTTATATAGGCAATTTCCACCACCTGAGAAGGTTCCAGAAATTTAACCCTAAGGGCCGACCAAACTTAGAATTATTTTATTTTTCAATTTATTACATCAAAGTCAGCTCAAAATAACTTTTGAAACCTGAACAAAAATTTTGAAGGAAAATTATTTTTCGCCATTTCAGGTGACCTGACTTTCGGAGACCATAAGTCATCACCAGTTGACCCGATTGACTATTATAACCCCATTTCGAAAATGCCACGAAGTGCTCTATAGGCTTGACTAGTGCAAGTGTTTGTCACCCAAATTTTTGACCTCATTCGGGGCCTCTAAAGCCTTCAAAACTGAGTTTGAAGTTTCTGTACCTTGCTGCCAATATCAAAAATCTTCAATATCTTCAAAACTAGACCTGATCTAGCCATGAAACTTTACTGGCAGGCTGATATGACTGAGATGAGCCTCCACATGTAAAATCAGAACATTCTAAGATCGTAAGACCAACTTACTAAAAATAGCAAGTTTCCATAAATAGCAGCTCTACACAAGATAGCCCTTACTGAATACAAAAATAGAAATATTTTTGGGTGATGCAAGATTGCTCTTACACCCAGGATGCTCCTGCATCAGTGAGTGTCTTGGGGAGATTACTATTCGCATGCAGATTATCAACCTTTCAGAGGTGAACCGAGTGGCTTCTAACTAATGGCTTTTAGTAAGGATCCCCATTCAAATAGACTCTTTATGTCTGAGCAAGCACGACTAGGACATATAGCCCCACAAAGCACCTTGGTACAAGTAGTAACGTAAACATGATTCAGACCACGAGGGCCTACTAAATGTTAGGTGAGAGCTGTGTATAAGCTCAAATGTTGTTCGACTTTTGAGGCTTTAACCCCAAGAAGCAAAGTTCATTAAGGTGAGTTGGAGTGGTGGGCTTACACCTTGTTCTCACATGGGTCATTCTCGGGAGCTTTTTACCTCGCCGGTAGGTCCATCTAAAGGATTGAAAGTAAATGCATGGATTTTCCCCAAGAAGGAGTCTAGATTTTGGGTTTTCCCTCAAGGGGAAAAGAGCATAATCTCCTATCCAACGAGGTTTTCTCCCAAACACACTAAACAAATGATTAATTCCAAGTCTTTTCTTCAAGACAACAATCCAAAAGGTTCTAGGTTTCTAGTTTTCTCACTTGGAGAAAAGAGCATAATCCCCTAGCTAATGAATAATTTATATATAGAAAAAGACTTCCTATTTAATGCTAGGTGCCTAAGAAATCATTAAGAAAACACAATGTTTGATTGAATCTCCTTGGCAACCTACAAAACAACTTTCATAAGTAGTTTAGTGTGTTTGGTCTTCTAACAACGTCCTACAAAATAAGCAAGTTGGTTGTCTTAGAGTGGTTAAATCTTGGTCAACATTCTACAAAATTACTATGAGAAGTCACAAAATGTCAGTATCTTCCAAAACCTCAAATCAAAAAACTCAAAGTGCAAGATATTATGAAAACATGCAAAAATTAGACAAAGACGCCTATTGATAGGTAGAGACGCCTGTTTGTCAGAGACACCTATTTATAAGCAGAGACGCCTATTGACAGGAAGAGACACATGTCTATCACAGATGCCTATTTACAGGCAGAGACACCTATTTACAGGCAGAGACACCTATCTGCAAAAAGTAGAAGTTAAATACCAATGTTTGAAAGTTTTATCTTCTCATTAGGTTTTGAATGCATAAAAAGGTTTCTAATGACAAAAATATAGTGATTTTAAACCTTAATATGTCAAAAAAAAAAAAAGTTACTTAATCAGCTTAAAAACAACACAAAGGAAAACTCCCTCTTCTAGCAGAGACACCTATCTGCACAAAAGAAAAGATTTCATTAGTTTCATGTATTTTTAATCATTTGCAAATACTGTTAGGTGTTTAAATACTTATCATTAGCCTCAATGTGATTATGAAATACAAGTTTTGCTGATTAAAATAAATTAACATGAGAGAAAAACTCTTTTTGGCAGATATGCCTGTCTGGAGGTGGAGACGACTATTGATAGGCAAAGACACCTATGTGCAGAGATGCCTATTGACAGAAAAAAATGCCTATGTGCAGAGATGCTTGTTGATGGGTAGAGACGCCTGTGTGTAGAGACGCCTGTTTCCAGGTGGAGACACCTCTGGTTGTGCGGAGATGCCTATCCAGAAAATTCATGGGAAACCTGCACAAAATCAAGAGAAAAGGTTAGTAAATGGGATTGTGGGTCCCATCGGGTGTGCCAAAATGTATATGATGAAAATACACCTATTAAGAACAAGTTCAAACATGAAAATGTTAACAACAAAGAGCATAATCAATCTAATCTAACATGTTCATAAACTTGTAAAAAACATTAATTTCCTCCATAACCTCAGATGAGCATGAAGCAAGTGCACCCAAGACTTGTTTGATTTAACCTCTTAGAGAGGTTGTGGGTGTGCTCTCCCAATACAAGTATAGATCCCACTATATATGCAAGTATGATGAAGATTTGAGATGCTCAAGAAGCTTCTTATAAAAGTAGCTCTCAAGCATTCAAATGCAAGAGGCCAAAGAAGCTCAAGGAGGAGCTATGAAAGCAATCCTCAAGCTCTATGGCATGCAAGTAAAACAAATGAAGCTAAAAGCATGGAATGAGACTAAATCTATAATGAAAATCTAACAACTACCAAACGGTTAGTAAAGAAAACTCTAAGAACAATTCTAAGCATATACTAGCATAATAACTCTAATGCAAGAATGAATATGAATTTTCTTGAGACAAGGGTCCTATTTATAGGATTTTGGAGGGCTGGGGTGAGGTGGCATCTATGTGGAATCCACATAGGTGCCACCAAAGAGATACATAAGCCATGCAAAGTCCAAGACTTACTCACACATGTGTGATCAACTTGGGATGTGAAAGGTCAATGTGTACTTCAAGCACATGTGTAAGTGTGTGTAAGAGATGTGTAAGTGAAAAAGTCCATTTTCACCATTTTAGAATGTGTAAGAAGTGTCATAAAATGTAAGAAGCCTTGTTTGTGCAAATTTTAGCAATTTTTGAAAAGGCCATTTTTGGAAATTTTCTCACACATGTGTGAGCAAATAATTAGGACTAATGGATGTAGGAATCCAAAAATTAGCCTAATTAACCTTAGTTAATTAGTGAGTAATCTTATTAGACAGAAAGTGATGTGTGTAAGATAGCATCTAGGTTGCATTTAGGATTAAATTAAATAAAATTTAATTTAATCATGGTTTAGTAGAAATAAAGAATGTGAGGGAATTAAATAAATTAGAAATTTATTTAAAAGGGGACTATGGAGGAACATGTATTAAATTAAATTTAATACATTATGGAAGGTAGTATTTAAATTTAAGTCAAATACTATAATTAGTGAATTTATTTAATTAAATAAATAGATGAATTTAACAAATATAATTAATTAAAAATTAATTATAATGTTATTTGGGGTCATTAATTAAATTAAATTTAATTAATGTTAAAAGGATGAATTTAGGTGTCTACAGTAACATCATAAACCAATATAAAACATAAACATAATATCATAATGATATCATCATCTAATCTATGCAATCACATGGTACACATATAATGAACATAATCCATAATCAGCATTTATTAAAAATAATAACTAATCACATGAAAAGTGACCTAAAAGAATTCGGCCAATCAACTAAAACATAAAGCAACCTAAAAGAAAACTATGGGTGGGTACTAAAGAATTTGAGCCCAAAATAGTGAAAGATGCTTTAGAGAATGAGGATTGGATACAATCCATGATTGAAGAAATAGAGAAGATAGAAAAGAAAAAAAACCTAGACAATAGTGCGAAGGCCAAAAAACAAGAATGTTATTGGAATAAAATGGGTGTTCAGAAATGAGTTAAATGAGCATGGATAAATCACTACAAACAAAGTTAGATTTGTGTGCAAGGGTTATGCAAAAGAAGAAGACATTGACTATGGGGAGACATTTTCCCTAGTTGCAAGATTGGAAGGAGTGAGAACTCTACTTGCATATGCAGCTTTTAAAGGATTCAAAGTATATCAAATGGATGTCAAATCTGTATTTTTGAATGGAATAATGGAAGAAGTATACATTGAACATCTAGAAGGATTTTTTGACCTGAGCAAGAAGAATATGGTTTAAGTAAACTACATAAGGCACTATATGGATTGAAGGAAGCTCCTAGAGCATGGTATGAGAGACTACACAATTATTTGATAAAGATTGGATTTGTAAGAACAAAAGACAACAACAATCTATACTTGAAGACTAAAAAAGGCAAAGGGATATTGTTAGCTGAAATCTTTGTTGATGATATCATATTTGGAGGATAGGATGCCCCATGTCAAATATTTTCAAATGAGATGCAAACTGAATTTGAAATGTCTATATTTGGTGAGATCAAATTCTTTGTTGGTTTGCAAGTTTATCAGATGAAGAAAGGTATCTTTATTACAAAATCTTAATATGTCAAAGAGATACTGAAAACTTTTGGTATGGAAGATTCTAGACTAGTAAGTACACCTATGGCCACTAGACAAAAGTTTTTAAAAACTAATGAAACAACTGAAGTGAGTCAAACCTTGTACAAATCTATGATTGGAAAGCTACAATGTGTTGTCCATAGCGGATCAGATATTTTCCTAGAAGTTGGGATTGTTGCAATATTTTTTGCAAATCCTAAGGAGAGTCACATAATGGTAGTGAAAAATGATATTGAGATATCTAAAAAGAACATAGGACTATGGATTGTATTACAAGAAGAATGATAAGTTTGAACTAAAAGTTTACATTGATGCAAATTAGGAAAGAAATGTGGATGACAAAAAGAGTACAAGTGGTGGCGTATTCTTCTAGGAAAGAGATTAATCTCTTGGACAAGAAAGAAACATAAATACATTTCTCAATCCACAACATAAGCTAAAAATGTAGCAGCAGTAGTGAATTGTTCAAATTTAGTGTGGATCAAGCAATTGTTGAGAGCTATGAAGGAAGAAATCATTGAGATGATTATTATTTTCTGTGATAACACAAACGCTATTAACATATCAAAGAATCATGTAATGCACACTAAGACTAATCATATTGCTATCAAGTATCATTACTTGAGAGAGCTAGTTCAAGACAAAGAAGTGAGGTTGGAATATGTGAATACAAAGGAATAATTAGAAGATATATTTACAAAATAATTGCCTAAGGATGATCATGAATACCTAAGAGGTAAATTAGGGGTGATTCCCCTAACTAAGGATGCCTAGTAACATATATGAGCATTGCACATCAAACATACTCATCAAAATATCTGACAAATTGATGCAAAAGAGGTCACACTTTACGAGTTGCCTAGAGTTGTGAAAATTGAAGCATAAGATGTAGATTAGTCATAAGTAAGATGATAGAGGGAGAATAAAATTCATAGAACTGACATGAAGATATCTACATGGTGAAGATGAATATTTTTGGCATTTTTTTCAAAGAGGGAAAGATTTAGAAGAATATACAGTGAACCTGAGGGAGAGATATAGAAAAGAGAAATGACCCGAAGAAAAGAGGGAGAGAATCAGTAAAGTTGAATAGATAATGCACTGGAGATTTGAATGAGGCTAAGGATATTAATGAAGATCTAATACATAGAGAGTTGACAAAATTTTCTTCATTTACATACTCTTTTGGATTGTATGGTTGAACATGTGGTCTTTCCATCAATGCCAAAGAGGGAGATTGTTGGAAACTATAATTGAATCAATTTTTATATTGTCATTGATGTCAAACCTTAGCTAGTGAGATATTTTCTATCTAGTAGAGTACCATATCTTTTGATTAATGAAGAGTACATGAGAAGAGGAGATAACAAGAGGACCTAACGAAAGGTTGAGTTATGTGATACTACAATGGGTACTTGTTTAGTTGGCACATTGACAAGGTAATGTGTTGGTTATATTCAACACTAAGTGAAGAAGTCAATAGGTTTGAAGCATAGGCTTAACCAAGAAAAATAGAAGAAATTCAATTTAAGTTGAGTGATGCTAATGTCGACCGAGTGCCAATATAAGCTAAGTAAATTTTGGTGTCGACCAAGCATCAATAATTGTCTAGTGTCAGAGAATTAACTAAGTGAAGATGGTATTTGCTGAGAAGGAAAGTTTTAGCAATGATCGAGTTATCTAGTGATGATCAAGTAGATGAACATAGTATTGACCGAGCATCGGCAATTTAGAGTTTGTGAAGGAATTGAGAATCCCAGCTAACATAGTTAAATTCTTGGGATATGTAAAACACGGTGACATTATTAACGAATGGTATGGAGCATTTAATACATGGTAAACCATTTTCTTATGGATTCAAGGAGAAGTTTGGAGATGTATTTAGAAGGATAAGGAGGAGAATAAAATGATGGAAGGATTTGATGAATCTGACCTAAACCTAAGATCTATGAAAGAGATTAAGCGGCAAAAGATTAGTCTACTTGATCAAGGAGGTATAAGGATGACCTAATTGTGAGTTATAATCAAGGAGGAAGATGTTGATGTTATTGAATAACAAACCTAAGAAGAAGGCTAAGAAGAGCTATGAAGAGATGAACAAAGTTGAGGTTATTTCTTGAAGGGATTTCTGAGAAAATTAGAAATGGAGATGGAAATGAAGGTCATTCAGTAAATTAGCACATGAGAAAATTGGATCTGTATTTGCAAAGTGAGTTGTATATTTTAGATCAGAACCTATTGTTACTTTCTAACCATTGTATCAGTCAAAAACCTTTAATCAAGGTTGACCTAACAATCATTTTGTAAACCCTTTAATCAAGGTGACATTCTAATGGAATGTTCTTAAGCCCTCTAACCAAGCCACTCTTAAAAAGGTGATTAAATCCTTTAACTGGGTCATACCTAATAGTGTGTACTGTAAACCTTTAACAATGTTGGCTTCTCATAGAGCTCACTTTAGAAGAGTGAAAAATTAGTAGCATGTTACAACTAGTTTTTCCCATATTGGGTTTCCATGTTAAATCCCAGTGTTGTAATTGTGTGAATGTTATTTGATGTGTTGTTGAAAGTTTTATATTCTAAAAATTGATTACTTTAGGACATTGGACTACAAGTTTTATGTTCCTGATTTACTCTATAGAGACTGAGTGAATTACTGATTAGATCTAAGATTGTTGAGGAGTTTGAAAGTTAAATTGGTACATCTGGACCCGAGGATAACTGATTCACCCCCCCTCTCAGTTATTCTAAAATCATTCTAACATTGAACATCCACTATCAATAAATCATTCATTCTTATTTCTTCTAATAAATAATGCAATCTCAATATTATCATTAAATTTTGAGAAAATGCTAGAAATATCGAATCTAGGCTTTTCTTGTTCTGCCAAAAATAAATAGTCTTCATGATCTGATTCATCATCTAATTTACTAGAATCTTCATTAACATAGTAGGAATTCTAATTGAACTTCTTAAACTTCTATCTGTTAGCCTTTTCTGGACACCTAGTTTCTAAATGACCAATTTTTCCACATCTAAAGCATTTAAGGAGTAACATAATTTTGTATTTGTGAGTACATCTATTTATCTTTCTTGCAAATTTTTCTTCCATCTCAATTGAATCATCATCATCTAGATCTTCCTCTTTCTTTGTAGCTTTATAGGTTGTCTTAGATCTACTCCTATCTTTTTTGAATTTTCTCAACTCAAATGTGGTCAGAGTGCCAAATAATTATTTTCTAGTAAACTTCTTCAAGTCATAAACTTCCTAAATAGCCAATATCTTGTCACTCTATCTCTCCAGTAAGGTCATCAATATCATCTCCATAACATATTTATTAGTAATAGTACCTCCTTGATTCTTTCCTTCATTCACTGCACTGTCAACCCTTTGAAAGTAACTTGTAATATCTTTACCTTTTTCCATTCTCAAGATCTCATATTGATGCTCAGTTTTTATCTTCTTAGATAACTTAACTCTATCATTGTCTTCAAAGATATCTTTCAATTTTTCCCAAACTTCATAGGAAGTCTTCAATGAAATAACCTTAGTTAACTTAGTTCTTGATAAAGTACTAAAATTGCATAGCTTGCTTTTGCATTCTCCTTATAGGCTGAAGTTTCATTTTGAGTAGTAGGGCCATTCAGAGGTGCAACATACCTCATTTCCATAGTTTTCCAAGTAGTGTAACTAGTAGAAATCATGTATCCTCTCATCTTTTCTTTCCAAGAATTGTAATTAGATCCATCAAACATAAGAATATTCAATTTGTGCATCATCAGATCTACCTCAATAAGTTAAGCTCTCTCTAAGGAACCAAATCTCTAATACCAATTTTTTAATAGACCAAATAACTGAGGGGAGGTGAATCAATTACTATAAAAAAATTAATAACCTTAGTGAAAGTTAAAGAAATCAGAAACTTATAATAGACATGAACATGAAAACCAAAAAATATCAACACCACGAACACCAAAATTTACATGAAAACCCAAGATGGGATAAACTATAGAGAAGATAATTCTCAAGAAAATAGTTCACCAGTTACGATGATTTTTACAAAGGGCTCACTGCCAGTTTTCTCATTGCAGGTAAGACTCACTAGCTATTGGGCTAACTACCTAGAAATTAGAAAGGCTCACTACTAGAATATATAAAATGAAAATGAATCCACCACTAAATTAAATATCACCAATATGTTACAAGTAGTGGTTGTCATTGCACCAAAAGATCCACCTGTTAATAATCAATACAACCACTAGAATTATAGAAGACACAAGAGGTTGTTAAACCATGTCATGAATCCTGAGGGGAGCACTGACCATTTTGCCAACAATCTCCCCCTCAGCATTATCTGAGGGGATTCAAACCTGTGACCAAGCTCTGATACCACTTGTTACAAGTAGTGGTTGTTGTTGCACCAAAAGATCAACCTATTAATGCTTGATACAACCACTAGACTTATAGAAGACACATGAGGCTGTTAAACCATGTCTCAAATCCTGAGGGGAGTGCTGACCATTTTGCCAACACAATAATCAGTAACATAAAAAATGATATAATAGTCAGCTACAAGTTGCACCAACTTGCATATACATCAATGCACAAATCTTCCCTTGTTATATTTTCATTCACTTTGCATATTACTTACACACAAGAATGCCACAACAAATAGAATCATCTCTCTCTTATACCATGCCATGCCAACAACTAGGTCATCTTAATACAATTTGAAATAGGTCACATTGAAGAATTCCTATGGTGGAAAGGAATAAAATGTGGACTACCTCACTCAATATGACATGCCTTGCTCACAAAAAATGCAACACCATCACTGAGATCTTTATAACTAATGGATAGGATCTATACATTTCAATACAAATACTTGGACTAAAGCACAATGACTAATTTCAAGATAGGACTTGACCCATAAAAATGAACCACATTATGTTGCATGATAAATGGGACAATAGATTACAAAAGCATCCAATCCACATCTATTAGAGATAAAATTAAGCAAAATAAAAATAGAGCCCAAAGTCAACCATGTATTAAGTGAACCATCAAATAATGGAAACAAGAAGTGTATATATAGGTTAGAATATCTTGAAAAACTCTGGGATGGACTCCTTCAACCTAGAGTGGTGGAAAAATTACCCAAGGAACTAGGATGAAGTGCCAAAATAAAATTGACACCTCTCAAATAGGCTCCTAAATGTTAAAAACTTGATGAACAAATGTCAAGTAAGCATGAACAACTAAGTAGGCTTCATAAGCCTAAGTGTAATTAAAAAAATACACTAACAATAATGATTGCATCATCATCACATTCTAATATGTATATAATAAGGTTATCATAGGATTATCACCAATTGGAGACCTAGCCTTGATAACTTGACAATTTAAATAAGACTCATATAAACAACTTCCATATCACACAACTAGAGTATAAGAATAATATCTAAAACTATCAAATGGTGTTACAAAACCATGGAGTGAAACAACCCAAGAATTTATGCCAAACTTATCTCTAATCTAAGATGTCCTATGATGTGTCAAAACACATAACAACATATGTAACTCCCTTTTACAACTTATTTATGTTTCCAATACATTTTTACATTTCCAATTTCATGAGGTCAACTTAGAATTAGAGGCTATAACTTTTGATCAAGGAGCCTAGTTGGCTGGCTACAAGAAGTTGAGTCCCACTTTTGAGAAAAAAAGTGGAAGTGTTTTCCCTATTTTTCAAAATTTATGTCAATTGATTTCAAAATTTGAGGCACTTAAAGTTTGAATCTCGCAAAACTTGAGGAATATAAAATGTAGTTCCTGGAGTCTACTTTTCAAATATGTAATTTATTTCAATACCCACATGGTAAAAATTGAATTTTAGTATTCATGATTAAAAACTACTTTTTCAAAATGTATGTTTTAGGACCACACCACACACATGTACGACCACTCTTTTATGAAGTAAATAAATGGTTTTTTGTGAATCCTTCTAAGGAAAGGCACCTAAAACAATAAAGATTAATGAAAATATTTTTTCTTTTTTTGTATTGAATATTTTTTTATTAATTTTTAATTGACTATAAAGTACATTTTTGAAACCTCTGGTGTACAGCCGCCATAATTCAATGATAACTTCATTTTTTCCAATTTTTTTTTATCTTGAAGGAAATCCTATGTGGATTGATGTCATATAATTTAGTTTTCAAAAAGTGTAAAAATCAAAAAAGTTATTAAAATTTTAGTTAACCTTAGTATTTCAAGTCTAGGTACCACATTGTCTTAATAAATATTGTAAAAATACTAAAATTTCTTATATCACTATGAAATTTATATTTTTAGAATTTGTACAATAAGAACTAAAATTTATATTTTCATTTTGTCAAAAAACTCATTCGGGAAGGTGTCCAAAAAATTATGACAAGACAAAAATTTTATATTCCAATGCCTTAGCCATATTTTTGTAGGCCCAAGCATAGGATTGGTCCCACCAAGCCTATCCCAAACTAAAAACCAAGGCAGTGGTATGGTTCCTACTCATAGTTTTTAAAAATAGGTGCATGTTTCTATTTAAACCATTGAAACTGAAACGGGCACCCAATTTAGAAATGCACGTCTTATTTAAATAACAGGTGCCTATTTATTAAAGAGTTGTTGCAGACAAAAAATTAGGACTGTGGGCCTGATCTCAATGATTGACGAGTATTCAATCATTTTTTGACTAATACATACTACAGACAGAATAATTTTACTCAACATTCTTTTTTTTGTCTTATTTTGGATTTGACATGAAGAGAATCCTTTGAATTCAAATTTTGGTGTAAACATGGGATGAAATAAATGCAGAAAGAGACTAAAGAAGTTTTTGACAACTGAGGAGGTTGCAGAAAATAGAGAGGAGCCAAAACGACAATGAGAAAGAAAATAAAGAATTTGAAAAATGAATAATGTTGGAGCATTGAGTTCAACAATTGTTTTAGAAGAGGAGAACAATGAAGACACCATGATGGATGCAGAGGTTGAAGAAGAAAATACAATAGAAGAAAATTCAAGTGCATCTTCTAATCCAGTATTGGATACATGTATGTCTTCATAGCCAAATGTAACTTATTTTGATGAAGAACTTGATCATTTGGTAGAAGCAGGTTACAATATAAATGATTTAGATTTTATTCTTGAAAATAGAGTAACAAATTTTAAAGCACATCAAACTGCACAAATTATTAATGTTAATCATAATGATAAAGGAACTAAAATTCAAACCCCAATTGAAATTGAAATCAACAATGTGGATGCAGACATAGAAACACCAATTGAGAAAGAAACCCCTTTGAATGATAATGAGATGAATGAACAATTTCAAATTAAATGTGATGTGCTAGACAATCTATGTGGTTTGGTTTCATGGAGATAGATTAGGACACACACGACTAGATTGTTTAGATAATTTTTTATAATAAGAAATTTGGGTTTCAATGTCAACTAATGTTACAATTAATTAAAATGACTAAAATGCAAAAAGTGATGAAGAGGTTAGGCATTTATGTAAAATCCAAGAAGAGGGATGAGTCTCTAAAACAAGTTGTATCAATTTTTGCTAGTGCCTTTAATACAATCGGAAAGAAAAGTCATTCTAAAGATAGTAATATGGCATGACGAGCAATAACAACTTTAGTAAATAAAAATACTATTGATAAAAGAAGGATTACAAACATAAGTGGATATCTTAATATTCATCGTAAAAATTTACTATGACATATAAAGAGAAGAGTTAACTTTGAAAGTGATCTGGAAAACCATTTATGAACCTTTAGTGGCAAACTCTTGAGGTCTAACATGAAACTTACTGGTGAAGTCAAAACTTTGATTGAAAATTTTTGGCATGATAATACAAGAGTATCACCTAATGCCAAAGATGTTCTTAAATTAAGATTGGACTCAAAGATTCATGATCCACATCCAAAACAACTTTTGGATATGATTCAAAATGAATTGTATAAAACATTTGTGGACATGATAAGGTGTTAACTATTAGTATTAGTCAAAAATCTTTTGAAAGATATAAATGTTGGATACAATTGTCTGAGGGAGATTGTTGGATACAATTGTCTAACTGTGTGTTGTCTTTGATGTCACACAAATGTCATATCATTAAGCAGTCCTATGTGTCTATTGAGCTCAGTCAGTCAGAAGGCAGTTTTTAGTGTCTACCGAGATCTTTCAGGCATCAAAGGAAAGTATGGCTGAAAACAGTGTTAACCGAGTTTCCATGGTTATCGAAGGAAAGTTAGTGTTTACTGAGTTCACTCGGTCTCCAAAGGATGTTGCAAAATTCATAGTGTTTACCGAGTTCACTCGGTCATAGAAGGAAATCTTTTCAGGATTAGTATTTACCGAGCAAGGTCGGCCCAATAAAGGATTTTGTTAATTTGAGAAATAAAGTTTGTTTATTCTAGCCGACTGTTGTAATGAGTGTTAATGTTTGTAATGATTATTAGTGCCGACTTGACAATCTAAATGGTATATATATAGAAGGTCAAGTGGTGAATTAAAGTGTGTGAAGAATAGAGTGAAAGTGTGGAAGTTTGTGAGTGAACATGCAAATCATTTTGAAGGAAGGTATGTGTGAATTTTGAAGGATGGTTAGATATCCTTAAGGAGTAGCAAAGATTTATTTGATTAGGAAGGATCTAGTGAAGTAGAATAGAGATCTATAATCAGCAATTTAGTTGCATCATTATTCAGGTCATTTCATTGTTACTTTCTTACCATTGTAGCAGTGATTTCAAAATCTCTTAACCGAGTTGGTTTAGCAGCCATTTTGTAAATCCTCTAACAAGGTGATAGTTCTATTGAATTTTTCAAAGACCTCTTACAAGGCCACTCCTAACAAGGTGATTAAATCCTCTAACAAGGTCACACCTAATAGTGTGTTTTGTAACCTTTTACCAGGTTGGCTCCTAACAGGGCATCACTTCAGAAGAGTGAAAAATAGTAACTAGTTACATTGGTGGTTTTTCCCATATTGGGTTTCCACATTAAATTTGGTGTCTCTTTTGTTCATGTTATTTTCTTTATGCATGCATGTTAATCACTGATGAATGCCTAAGAACAGTTATAATTAATACTCACTGTAATAACCGAGTTACAGCATTTCTCTGTATGTTTACCGAGTAACAGCAGTAAATAATTTAATAAGACATCTAAGGGATCTGTGGTAATATTTTTGTGGTTAACTGATTCACCCCCCCTCTTAGTTACTCCATCTATATTTCCAAAAATTGGTATCAGAGCTTTTGGTGCTTGCAGGAAGGGTTTCAAGGACCTAAGCTAAAGATCGAGATGTCTTACAAGAGAGAAATTCCAAGGCTTAACAGAGATAACTTTTCAACATGGAAAGGTCTCATGAGACTTCATCTGGCTTCCATTGGTGATTCAAGATGCAAATATCTTGATCAAGAATATACAGTTCCTACTAGCACATTATATGTTGAAGACATTGCAGAGAAAAATAACCATAACACCATGATGATAGACATTGCATCAGCTCTTAGCTATGAAGAATTTGATGAGATCAAAGACTGCACAACTGCTTATGCAATGTGGAACAAGCTGAAGAAAATTTATGGTGGTGATGAAAATGTGAAGAGAGCCAAAGCAGAAAGCCTAAGAGGACAGTTTGATCAGATGAAAATGAGAGAAGATGAAAACATTGCAAAATATGTTGAAAGGATCAAGGAAAGTGTTAGTGCAATCAGAGCTTTTGGAGGAACAATTGATGATGAAATAGTTATAAGTAAAGTTCTCAGAACATTACTCCCTATCTATGCAATAAGAGTATCTGCTATTCAAGAAAGAAGATGTGAAGAAAATCACAATATAACTTTGGATGCCTTAGTTGGAAGATTGACAACCTTTGAATTGGATAACTATGACAACTATGTTCCAACTTCTAAAAATATTGAATCAGCATTTGAGGCCAAACTTTCACTTAAGAAGGGCAAGAAAATCAAATCAAAAAGTGAAGAAGAATCAGAGGAAAGTTTTGATAGTGATCTTGAAGTTATTGAAGCATTACTTGCAAAGAAATATTCTAGAGGCAGAGGTAAATACAAAGGTAAAACTCCCTTAATCTATTTTTCATGTGAAGAAATTGGTCATATTGCAGCTAGGTGCCCAGACAAGCAAAGCAAGGATGAGAAGAAAGGTCACGATGAGAAGAAAGGTCACAAGTACAATGGAAAGAAGAATTTCAAATCATTCAAGGATAAAGGTAAGAAAACATGTTTTTTGGCTAAGGATTCTGATGATAGTGAAGAAGAAATTGTCTTCATTGCTGTAAAAGATGAATCTGATGATGATGAGGATGAGATGGCACTTATCTCTCATATAAGCAAAAATGATACATGGATCATAGATAGTGGATGTTCACATCATATTACTAGTGACAAAAAAAAGTTTGAACATTTTGAAGACTATGATGGTGGTAATATAAGGTTTGGAAACAATGAACCTTGTTGTATAAAAGGAGGAGGATGAATTTCACTAACCAAAGAACTTATATGTGATAATGCATATTGGGTTGAAGGACTAAAACATAATCTTCTAAGTGTAGCACAGCTAATCAACATTGGATTCAAAGTTGAATTCATGAATGGAAAATCAAGACTACTAGATGACAAAGGAAAACTGATTGGATCAGGCAAACAAACCAAAGGTAACCTATTTTACCTTGATCTTGGTGAATGCTCATGTTTTGTTGCTCAAATTGAAGAAATTTGGTTATGGCACAAAAGGTTACGTCATGTAAATTTTGATAACATGGTGAAAATAAGCAAATTCAAGAAAGTAAGAGGCATTCCTACTTTGAAGAAACCTGATCTTGGTCTATGCAAGAATTGTTAGATTGGAAAAATGGGAAAGACTAGCTTTAAAAGTAAAAATTATCAGTCTGAAGATATTTTGGAAATTGTGCATACTGATTTATGTGGACCTATTGGAATTGAAAGCTATACTAAAAAAAAATTCTTTATTCTCTTTGTTGATGATTACTCTAGAATGATGACTATTATGTATTTAAGAGAAAAGTCAGAAGCATTTGAGAAGTTCAAATGGTATTTGGCAAGATTAGAAAAGGAAACAAGGAAGAGAATGAAGTGCTTGAGATCAGACAGAGGTGGTGAATTCATCTCCCATGAATTCAATAATTTTTGCATTGAAAGAGGAATCAAAAGATAGGTATTAGCCTCGAGAACTCCTGAGCAGAATGGAATAGCTGAAAGGAGGAATAGATCTATCATGGATTGGGCAAGGAATTTGATGATTGAAAAGCACATTGCTATGAAATACTGGAAGGAAGCCATCGGCACTGTAGTTCATACCTTGAACCGAGTACAGTTGAGGAAAGACATACTCAAAACTCCTTATGAGTTATGGTATGGCTATAAACCCAATGTAAGTTACCTGAAAGTATTTGGTAGTAAATGTTACATCTTAAAAGAATCTAGAAAAGGCAAATTTGATGTAAAAAGTGATGAAGGAATATTTTTGGGATATTCTTGTAAAAGTAAGCCATATAGATGTCTGAATTTGTCTACTCACAAAATCATAGAAAGTGCACATATGAAAGTTGATGAGTTTGTAGAAAAGACTGAAGAAGAAAGCAAAAAGGAACCAGAGGATTACAGAAGATTTGTTTACATTGAGCTTGATACATTGCCAGACACATCTTTCAATAAGGAAACTGCATCTACCGAGCCCAGTACAGTAACCGAGTCGCAAGAAGAAGTTCAAACCGAATCACAAGGAATCGAGTCTCAGTCTGAAGCTACTGAGCAAATATCTACCGAGCCCAAGCAACCTGAACCTGAAGATGAAATTCAAGAAGATGAAAATGTAACTCATTCAAGAGGCAAGGAACGTATATTGGCGAAGTATGTCAGGAGGCATCATACACCAGATTAGATTATTGGAAACAATTCAGATGGTACTATGACAAGAAGTAAACTAAAAGGTACATGTTTACTTGCTAATTTTGAACCTAGAAATGTCAAAGATGCATTGGAAAATGAAAGTTGGATTGAGGCTATGAATGAAGAAATAGAACAAATAGAGAAAAACAAAACATGGACTCTTGTACCTAGGCCTAAAGATAAAAATGTAATTGGAACAAAATGGGTATTCAGAAATAAGTTGAATCAAGATGGTCAAGTATCAAGAAACAAAGCTAGATTGGTATGTAAAGGATATTCTCAAGAAGAAGGTATAGATTATGGAGAGAATTTTTCTCTTGTTGCAAGATTAGAAGGTGTAAGGACTCTACTTGCATATGCAGCACATAAAGGATTTAAGGTATATCAGATGGATATAAAATCTGCATTTCTCAATGGTATTCTTGATGAAGAAGTCTACATTGAGCAACCTGAAGATTTTATTGATCCAGACAAAAAGGATATGGTTTGCAAGTTACACAAAGCATTGTATGGTATGAAACAAGCCCCTAGAGCATGGTATGAAAGATTACATAACTATCTTATTTAGATTGATTTCAAAAGAGCTAATGATAACAGTAATTTGTACATCAAAGAAGGACCAGATAACAAAATTGTTTTGGTAGAAATATTTGTGGATGATATTGTGTTTACAGGGAATGATGATCAGTGCAAAGAATTTTCAAAGCAAATGAACAAAGAATTTGAAATGTCTATGTTTGGTCAGATAAAGTTCTTTGTTGGTCTTCAGATTCAGCAGAACAAGAATGGTATCTACATTACTCAGTCTAAATACATCAAGGAAATACTTAAGAAGTTTGGTATGGAAGATTCAAAACTAGTTGGTACACCCATGTGTACTAGACTGAAGCTTATCAAAGATGATGATTCAAAAGAAGTAGATCAGACCTTATACAGATCAATGATTGGAAAATTACAGTATGTAGTGCATACAAGGCCTGATATTGCCTTAGCAGTTGGTATAGTAGCAAGATTCTCAGCAAAACCTAGAGAAAATCATATGATGGCAATCAAAAGAATCTTGAGATACTTGAGAGGAACTGAAGATTATGGCTTGTGGTATAAATTTGGAGGCAATCTGGACTTAAAAGTGTTTACTGATGCTGATTGGGCAAGAAACATTGATGACAGAAAGAGAACAAGTGGTGGAGCATTCTTTCTTGGCAAGAGGTTGGTATCTTGGACTAGTAAAAAGAAAAATTGCACATCCCAATCCACAATAGAAGTAGAATATGTTGCTGCAGCAGTAAACTGCTCTAATATTGTTTGGTTTAAATAGTTATTGTAAGGCATGAAGGTTGAGATCAAAGAACCAGTTGTTATGTTTTGTGATAATACAAGTGCAATAAATATTTCAAAGAATCTAGTAATGCATTCCAAAACCAAGCACATTGCTATAAAATATCACTTTGTCAGAGAATTGGTACAGGACAAAGAAATCAAATTGGAATATGTTCATACAAAAGAACATATTGTAGATATATTCACCAAGCCACTACCTAAGGATGCATTCTTGTATCTAAGAGGTAAGTTAGGGGTCATTCCCCTATTCGAAGCTCACTAAATAAAGTTTTAGTGATGCATCAACCAGAGCATGTTGAAGATCAGTCAGTTGATGCAGCATAGTCAAGGAATCATTGCATATGAATCAGTACTTAAGGTACATTGGTATTCACCAGAAGTGTATGTGTTGTCTTTGGCATGTGTTGTCAAAGAAGGAGAGTTTGCTGTCATTTCAAGAAATTTCTAAGAAGGATAATTTGAGAAGTCAAGAGGGAGAGTTTTTAGTCAGAGAGAGAAGTTTGAGGAAGATGAGAATTAGAATGAAGCTAAGGCTATGTTCTTTATTCTATGTTTTCTGTGAAATTTCATTATGCTATGACATGTTGTGTTGCCATCAATGCCAAAGAGGGAGATTGTTGGATACAATTGTCTGAGGGAGATTGTTGGATACAATTGTCTAATTGTGTGTTGTCTTTGATGTCACACAAATGTCATATCATCAAGTAGTTATGTGTGTCTACCGAGCTCAGTCGGTCAGGAGGCAGTTTTTAGTGTCTACCGAGATCTTTCAGGCATCAAAGGAAAGTATGGTTGAAAATAGTGTTAACCGAGCTTCCATGGTTATCAAAGGAAAGTTAGTGTTTACTGAGTTCACTCAGTCTCCAAAGGATGTTGTAGAATTCACAGTGTTTACCAAGTTCACTTGGTCACAGAAGGAAATCTTTTCAGGATTAGTATTTACCGAGCAAGGTCGGCCCAATAAAGGATTTTTTTAATTTGAGAAATAAAGTTTGTTTATTCCATCCGACTGTTGTAATGAGTGTTAATGTTTTTAAAGATTATTAGTGCCAACTTCACAATCTGAATGGTATCTATATAGAAGGTCAAGTGGTGAATTAAAGTGTGTGAAGAATAGAGTGAAAGTGTGGAAGTTTGTGAGTGAACATGCAAATCATTTTGAAGGAAGGTATGTGCAAATTTTGAAGGATGGTTAGATATCCTTGAGGAGCAGCAAAGATTTATTTGATCAGGAAGGATCTAGTGAAGCATAATAGAGATCTGTAATTAGCAATTTAGTTGCATCATTATTCAGATCATTTCATTGTTACTTTCTTACCATTGTAGTAGTGATTTCAAAATCTCTTAACCGAGTTGGTTTAGCAGCCATTTTGTAAATCCTCTAACAAGGTGATAGTTCTATTGAATTTTTCAAAGACCTCTTACAAGGACACTCCTAACAGGGTGATTAAATCTTCTAACAAGGTCACACCTAATAGTGTGTTTTGTAACCCTTTATCGAGTTGGCTCCTAACAGGGCATCACTTTAGAAGAGTGAAAAATAATAACTAGTTACATTGGTGGTTTTTCCCATATTGGGTTTCCACGTTAAATCTGGTGTCTCTTGTGTTCATGTTATTTTCTTTATGCATGCATGTTAATCACTGATGAAGGCCTAAGAACAGTTATAATTAATACTCACTACAATAACCGAGTTACAGCATTTCTCTGTATGTTTACCGAGTAACAGCAACAAATGATTTAATAAGACATCTAAGGGATCTATGGTAATATTTTTGTGGTTAACTGATTCACCCCCCCTCTTAGTTACTCCATCTATATTTTCAACAATAAACCATGGTATGTAAGGATTAACAAGGAAAGAGTCACCTGATGTTATTTGATCTATACATTCTACCATGCATACTAATGAAATTTTGCAAGAATGTGGTATAAATATACCACCTCAAACTGTAAAGGAGTTTATATCAAGTTTATTTTGTAACCCATCAAATGAGAAATTTATCTTTTGAATGCTTTTGTTTCTGGTGTATGTGATGTATGTGGAAATCTTCCATTATTAGATGAATGTTTGCATGAAAATATTTCAATTAATTTCATGGACAATAATTAGTTGATGTACAAATATTTAAAGCTATTGAGCATCGATTGAAGGATGGAAAGGTTGGAAAATAGTGAGATCTAATAACTAAAAAATTTAGTGTTCATGCTTTTATGAATAAAATCAAGAGTAAGGTCGTACCTAAATATGTGAAACAATGTCAAAATTCTAGATGGCTTGATGGACAATTTTGCAAAAGCAAGAAAAAAAATTCAAATGGTAGTATACTTTCAATCATTGACTTTGCAAAGAACTACATGTTTGCACCACAAGATTAGATCTACTGCAATATTATAATTCAGTGCAACTAATAATTTTTTTTCATATTGTCTATAGGAATGCACCTGATAGTACAGAAGAGGATCAAAAAATATTGAGAGAGAATAATTTCTATATGAGTGATATTAAATTACACTCATCAAAGTTTGTCCAAAATTGCTTTGAGACCTTTTATGAGAATTTAAGGGAGAGAGAAATTAATATAACACATCTAATATGGTCAGATAATTGCACAGGGCAATTCAAGAATGCTAGAATTTTTTATTGATTGAGTAGGACACATAAGAAAATAAATATCCAATATATCTAGAGTTTTTTTTAATCCTGGACATGGGAAGGAAAAACATGATGGTGTATGTGCATGTGTTAAGTGAGCCCTTTGTAGAGAGCAACTCAAATTTAAGGAAAAATCAAAATTTAAAGATGCATGTGCAATTGTTGAATGGTGTAAAACAAGTTTTTCTACAGGATCAAGTTAGAACTCTACAATCAGACATTTTTTCTAGCTAGTTGAAGAGAATAATATCCTTTCAAGCTATGATTGTGATACAATCAATGGATTGACTAAATAGAATTCATTTAGGAGTTCTTTTTCTAACACTTGGACTATATGGACTAGGGAGATTGCATGTTTTTTCTCAATTTTGTGATGCAGGTGAATGGGAAGAATGCGAGAATATGGAATGGGTTGAAGAATGCAAACAAAAATCCTTAACACCTATTGAGACACAAGATCA
This sequence comes from Chamaecyparis obtusa, assembly GCA_027943335.1. Classification (NCBI taxonomy): domain Eukaryota; kingdom Viridiplantae; phylum Streptophyta; class Pinopsida; order Cupressales; family Cupressaceae; genus Chamaecyparis; species Chamaecyparis obtusa. Next base: position 765,636 of record BSBK01000172.1, read on the forward strand.
AGATGGTATAATAAATGAAGACCCAAATCATGCATTTGCATTAGAAGATTATTTGAAATTGATGTAGGAGCATCTTGGGTCTTTGAGAAATCTTGCATCAACAAAAAATATTTCCTAGTTTTCTGTTTCTATAAGTTGTTTTCTTAGTAGGCATTGTAGCTATTGGTTTCTTGTCATGTGAAGTTAATACAATGATTTGGACCTATTTTTGAACCTTCTCCTAAGAGTGCAAATCTTAATTCAACTGGAGTTAAGAATTATTGCCATTTTCCTCGGGTATCAACTTTCGAGCCAGTTTTGCATGAAATGTGGAAGCTTCTTGCCTTGCACAATTTCGTATGAGGAAATAGGACCTTGTGAAGTTGGGGATTTGTTCTTGGATCACATGTGGACCTAAATCTTTTTTAACATCTTGTTGTGTTTATTCTTTCTATAGTTTAGTAGAGAGAAGGATATCATAGTAGAGAAGTAACAAAAGTAGAAAAGTAGGAACATGTGAGCTAAGACTCTGAATTCATAATTCTCTTTACATATAAGGCCAAAACCTGGAAGGCCTCATAGCCAGGCATGTTGAAGGATTTATAATAATTGTACCAGTGTGGTTGCTAGTTGCCTTGCCTTATTTTATGTTGTGTTTCACTATTTCATGTGAACTATATATTTCTTCTATGTGTAACTTTGAGCAAGGCTTATTTGTAGATTCAAGTGGAGTCAAATCTGCTTGATTCTACTTGTATCTTCCCTACCCCTACGTTAGGTGGTATCAGAGTGAAGTTATTTCTTATGGATTGGATCATGGAGAACCTTATTGGATTAGTTGTAGGGTGGTAGATCTGATATCTAACCTATAACTTACATAAGGTTACGATCTTTCTGGAAGATAATTGCCAAGATGGTTTGTGGTAGAGGAAATGATAATGCTATCATGGATATGTTAAGGAAGATTGCAACTAGGCTTGAAGCTATAGAGATAGCCTAGAGAAGAGGCACACATCTTGAAGATGTTAGTGATGAAGAAGAGGTAGCACCTAATCCTGAACCTAAATTTGAGTAGGATGAGGACAGACTTTTGAGAGTTTTGTCTAAGGCTAACTCTAGACCTGCGGTTAAAGTTGCTTGCTATGATGGAAGACTTGAGACCGATGGACTTTTGGATTGGATCTCTGAGATGGATAAATAGTTTTATTATGAAGGTACTCTTGATAATAAGAAGGTTAAGATAGCAGTCACAAATTTGGAAGGTCATGCATCTCTTTGGTGGGATCATTTGCAAACTGAGAGACATAAGAGAGGAAAAGAAAATATTAAGACATGGATGAAAATGCTTGGAAAGATGAAGAAGAAGTTTCTTCCAGCTGACTACCAAGTTAGTGTGATGAGAAAAATGCAAAATTTGAGATAAAGGGATAGGAGTGTGAAAGAATATATTGAGGAATTTTATAAATTGGATATCAGATCTGGACATGTGGATAATGAGGTCGAGAAGGTAGTTAGATACCTGAATGGCCTGAGGACATCAATTCAAGATGAGATCAGTTATGTTAAAATAGATAGTATGGAAGAAGCATACCAATTTTCTTTGAAGGCAGAAGAGTGGTTGACAAAAAGACATGATCAAAGGCAAAGAGGAAGAGGTGGTAGATTTTAGAGAAGTAGAGGTCGAACTTATGGAGAAATTTGTTGATCTAACAATACAGTACAAGATAAAGGATGGAAAGATGAACCTTCTGGTAGAATAGGTAATTACTCTAGAGGTAGCTATACTGGTTACTCTAGGAATAACAATAGTGGGAAAAGAGAAGAGAAATCTTGGTTTAGAGGTACTTGTTACAAATGTGGTGAAGGACATAGAGATTTTGAATGTACTAACTCTGGAAAGAATACTAGAGGTAATGGCATAAATAATTTGGCTTGCGAAGAAGTTGAGGAAATTCCTAATGAACCTAAACATGGTGAGAACTTGATGCTAAGAAGGATCTTGTGGAATGAAGAAACTAATGAGGAACCTATTCTAGGGAAAAGTTTGTTCAAAACCAGATGTAAAATTGCTGACAAATGTTGCAAAGTAATCATTGATAGTGGGAGTTATGATAATTTGGCATCCAAAGAACTAGTTAACAAGTTGTAGTTACAGAGATTGAGACATCCTAAGCTGTACCATATTTCTTGCATCTAAAAGGAGCATAAACTACTTGTAACTGAACAATGCATTGTTAAATTCAAAATTGGAAATTACCATGATGAAGTCTTGTGTGATATTATGCCTATGGATTGTTGTTATATTCTTTTGTGTAGACCTTGGAAATATGATAGCAAATCTTTGCATGAAGGTAAATTGAATCAATATACTATTTGGATGAATGGGAAGAAACAAGTATTGTTTCCTTTAGTAGAGAAGTGTGATGAAGGTCATTGTACTATGATCAGAGTATGCTTGGTTGATGGTAAAAAGTTTACAAGAGAGATGAAAGAACAGAATGTTTGTTGTGCTTTGATTCCAAGAAAAACTGAGAAACAAGCTGAGTTGGAACATGCACCTGATGTTAAACCTTTGTTGACTGAATTTCATGACATCATTTATGATAATGTACCTGATGGTTTGCCTCCTATGAGAAGTATAAGTCATTGTATGGATTTAATACCTAGAGCTAGTTTTCCTAATAAAGCACCACATAGGTTGACACCGAATGAAAAGACTAAGTTGAACAGACAAGTGCAAGAATTGCTTGAGAAAAGTTTGATTAGGGAAAGTTTGAGTCCTTGTAGAGATTGAAGGAAGAAAGATTACTGATTAATTTGAGAAAATGTTCATTTATGAAAGAAGAGATTGTGTACCTTGGTTTTTTAATTTCAGTCGATGGATTAAAGATGGATCTTGAGAGTGAGAGCTATACTTGATTGGCCTACACTAGAGAATGTAGGAGAGGTAAGATCATGTCATAAATTGGAAAGTTTTTATAGGAAGTTTATCAAAAATTTTAGTTCTATTTGTAATGCTATGACTGAAACTATGAGAGGAGATAAAAAGGATTTCAAATGGACACATGGAGCACAAATGAGTTTTAAAACATTGAAACAAAGAATTGCAGAGTTGCCTACACTTGTTTTGCCTGATTTCAATGGATTTTTTCAAGTTGAATGTGATGCTACTAGTGGAAGTGCAATAGGAGTTGTTTTGAGTCAAGAAGGAAGACTTGTAGCTTTCTTTAGTGAGAATTTGAATGATGCTAAGAGAAAATATTTAGTTTATGACCAATAATTCTATGCTATTGTTCAAGATTTGAAGAAATGGAGACATTATTTGATGCCTAAAGATTTAGTGTTATATACTGACCATAAAGCTTTGTAGTATTTGGGAAGTCAGAATAAATTGAATCAAAGAATATGAAGTGGGTTGAGTTTTTGCAGAATTTTTCCTTTTCATTAAAGCATAAAAGTGGACAATTGAATAAAGTAGCTGATGCCTTGAGCTGAAGAAGAAATTTGTTGACAGAAATAAGAGTTGAGATACTTGGTTTTGATGATTTGAAGTGTTTGTATGAAATTGACCTTGATTTTGCATAGCCTTGGAAATCTTGTAAGGAACAAACAGTGAGTGATAAGTGGATTGATTATTTTATTCAAGAAAACATGTTGTTTAAGGGAGTTCAATTGTGCATACCTAGATGATCTATGAGAGAGAACATAATAAAGAAGAAACATAATGGTGGACTTGCTAGACAGTTTGGGATTGATAAGACTATGCAACTGATTTTAGAAAGATACTTTTGGCCACAAATTTTTAGGGATGTATAGAGAGTGGTTAGAGGTTGCAAAATTTTCCAAAGAAAGAAATGAACTAGTTAGAATTTGGGATTGTATACACCTTTTCCTATAGCTGATAGACCTTGGGAAGATGTGAGTATAGACTTTGTTCTTGGATTGCCTAGAACTCAGAGAGGTAACGATTCTATTTTGGTAGTAGTTGATAGATTTTTAAAAATGGCTGATTTCATACCTTGTAAGAAGACATCTGATGCATTACATGTAGCTGAATTATTTTTCAAGGAAGTGGCAAGATTGCATGGTTTTCCTAAATCTATTGTTTCAGACAGAGATACTAATTTTACTGGTTACTTTTGGAACACACTTTGGAAAAAGATGAATACAGAGTTGAAGTTTAGTTCTACATTTCACCCTCATATAGATGGACAGACTGAAGTTGTGAACAGAAGTTTGGGAAACTTGTTAAGATTTTTAGTTGGAGATAAAAATGCTAATTGGGATTTAGTTTTTGCACAAGTAGAGTTTGTGTATAATAATTTTGTGAATAGAAGCACTAAGAGAACACCATTTAAGATTGTTACTAGGTTTCATCCTAAGGGAACCACAGACTTGAGATATTTTCCTACTAAGACAAGAAGAAGTGTTGAAGCTGAGGATTTTGTAGTCTTCATGAGAACCTTACATGATGAAGTCAAAAGGAATTTGGAGGATAGTAATCTGAAATACAAATAGAGAGCAGATAAGAGAAGGAGACGTAAATCTTTTGAAGTTCAAAATGAGGTTATGATTCATTTGAAGAAGAATAGATTTCTAGTTGGTACCTACAACAAGATGATAATGAAGAAGTTTGGACCTTGTAAGATTCTGAAGAAATTTGACAGTGGAAATGCTTATAAAGGGGAATTACCAGAGGACATGGACATATCACCTAGATTCAACATTGCTGATATCTTTGAATATTTCAAATCAAATGATAAGATGGAAGATAGTCTGGTTATCCTAAGAATAATAAAAACAACATTGATAAGATCTTGAATAGTAGAGTAAGCAAGAGTACCAGAGGAAAGGACTACATGAAATACCTAGTTTAGTGGAAAGACAAACTAGTTGAAGATAGTTCATGGACAACACAAGCTGAGTTGGATATTTATGATTCAGATCAGAATATGAGCATTTCCTAATGTGGACATCAATTTTTTATTTACCCTAGGTGTCTGACACAGGAGCATCTTGGGTCTTTGAGAAATCTTGCATCAACCATTTCATGTTTTTCTATTCCTGTAGGTTGTTTTCTTTGTAGCCATTACAGCTGTTAGTTTCATGTTATGCAAAGTTAATGTGATGATGTGGACCTATTTGTGAACCTTCTCTAAAGAGTGCAAATCTTAATTCATCTGGAGTTAAGAGTTATCACCATTTTCCTGGAGTATCAACTTTCCAGCCAGTTTCGCATGAAATGTGGAATCTCCTTGCCTTGCATAGTTTCGTATCGGGAAATAGGACCTTGCATAGTTGGGGATTTGTTCTTGGATCATGTGTGGACCTAAATTTTTCTTTCCATCGTGTTGTGTTCATTCTTTCTGTAGTTTTGGTTTTCTCTTCCTAAGTGGACCTATAATGTAATTAAATGCCTAACTGGCTGACTTGTGGCTTAGATGGCTATATAAGAATCTTAGGTTGGTTTAGTAGAGAGAGGGAGATTACAGTAGAGAAGTAGAAGAAGTAGAAAAGTAGGAACATGAGAGCTGAGACTCTAAATTCATAATTCTCTTTATATAAGGCCAAAACCTAGAAGGCCTCATAGTCGAGCATGTTGAAGGATTTATAATAATTGTACTAGTGTGGTTGCCAGTTGTCTTGCCTTATTTTATGTTGTGTTTCATTGTTTCATGTGAACTATATATTTCTTTTGTTTGTAACTCTGAGTGGTGATCATTTATAGATTCAAGTGGAGTCAAATATGCTTGATTCTTCTTGTCTCATCCCCTATTCCTGCATCAGAAATAAATGAAAATTGACTTTAAATTAACTTTACATTTAAATACACATTTTCTAACATTTCAACATTCATTTTTATGATGCAATACCTCTAGAAGAACATAGACATGAACTATTTATGCAATTTAATGCACACTTGTATTTGTCCAATTTTGGTTTTATAAACAACATGAGTTCACTTTTATTCATCAAATTTTGTTTTAGATATAAGTTAAATTCATAGTTTTATTTGTCTAATTTTGTTCTAAGTATTAAACTATGTACATTGGTCCTATGTTCACTAGTAGATAATGATAGAGTTATTTGTACATCCATATTCATAGTTCGAATTAGTAGATCTCATTATTAGATAGATGGTTTTTTTATAGTTAATCAAAGCCAATATTACTTACATATATATTGTTCTTGTTAATTACATGAATAAATAGTCACTATTAAAAATCAATTATGTAATTTATATTTAATTATAATTGATATTAAATGATCATATTACATAAGCTCATATAGCTACATTCAAACCACTATTTGAGAAAACCATGAAATAGGATTAAAAGTCCATGAATAAGATAAATAACATAACAAGTCCTAGAATAATATGTATCATAATGTCCATCATATCAACTCATGATATATATAATCACACAACAAAGCTCTACTCAAACAACAAGTCCAAGTAATATATGATAACAAGTCCTAGAAATGCAAGTCTTACTCTAATAACAAGTCAAAATAATATGACAAGAAGTCCTAAAAACACAAGTCCAAATAACATGATAACAAGTCCCGATAACATATATAACACGTACCATCATAAAATGTCCATGATATAAAAAATGAAAATAATGTATGTGATAGGTATAATCTAACTCTAGTCATCGAGTTGATCTGCGATCCTCTTCACTCCACACGAAGGTGACTGTGATGCAGGTCATCATGTTGTGTCTTCTCCTGAGTGCCCTCATCCTCCTGTACATTTTTAAAAGATCACATCAAAAGACCATATGTATGTGTAAACTTAATTCAAATGACTCGCATAATTCACTTAAAAACTAATTAATATTAATTTGAACATTTAAAATTTTACCATGCATCCATGCGAAGTAATGCCCTCAATGGAACATGGAGTTCCTCTCTCAGCTACATCAAAAGTGGATGTAGTCAATTCCTATAAAAATAAACATTACAAAATTTAGATGGCTACATTTGGCTTAATCTCATAGCCATGCCAAGAGTCATGATGGTGTCGACCTAAACAACATATATAAAGCATGAATCAAACTTATAGTATATACATAAATTATAAAGTATATATAACTTAACTATAAATTTATGGAACAAAAGCATGTACATTAGGTGTGTGACATGTAGCTAATGTCACTAATGATTTGGGATGTAAATGTGATGAAGCATGAGACAATCTAAAACCCTACAATTATAAAAAAATAAGTATGAGTCAAATTTGTACATAAATTAGTAATCATACATGCACTTAAAATTAATGAATGAAAAACATACTACACATATATGCGGATGAGTCTTAGTGACCGGTGGGGTAGAACATTCATGAAGAACTGCCAATCTCAGTGTTACATGAAGCACCCTACAAAATTGCAAAACATATGTCAAACACGTTATCAATTAAAGTTTTTCAATTCTCTAAAGTTTAAATGTACTTAAATATATCTAGATCAAAGTGCATACTGTGAACAGGGCATCGAGATCTCGAGGTGTGGATGTCATATAATGACAACCAATGAATGATGTAGTGTCAACCCTCCCTTTTCACCAAAAAAATCCACATGTTATGGTTCATATTTGTATAAATATGAAATTTAATATTGCACTATAAATTATAATTAAATTTACATTTGTGGGATGATCATCGTCCGCATAGAGAAAATCAACATATGATGTGATCTCTTCTCCAACATCACCATGTGTGCCACCATTAGCATCATCATATACACCATGGGTAGTATGGGCAACATTAAGATCACTCTGCGGACCCCTACATATATCACCACAACTCATGCAAACATGTGCTATGCTAGGGGAAACCATCACCTAGATCAAGTGCTCTAACAAATTGCCTGAAAGGGCACTCAATGAACTAGGATAAAACTACATTCCTCGATGATGGATAGGTCTAGGAAGATGAATAAGGGGCTCATTATGCACATAATTTCTAGTTCTATTGCTTAATTTGGCCCATGGCATGTCTTGTGGCATACCCTGACCAACCCCTTAGAATGCTTTCATGTCAAAGTAATTGGGTTTCCTACCCAATTCAAATTCAGCCCATAATTTTTTCAAAAAATATAAGGGTACCTCATGATTAGCGTGTGGTGGATGGTCAAATACCATCCACCACTGTTCCCAAAAATGCTTATCTATATCACGGTGTTGAAACCATCTAATAGAAATATGTGGCTTCTTTCCAAGTATCTCCTCACCCATTTTAGGGTTAAAAAAATAATGTTTCATATCATTTTTTGTAATTTTTAAATCAATGACCTCTGTATAAGAGAGGTTGTCAATATAATAAATGTGCATGGACTCCCTCCATGACTGAAAACTATCAAGCTCAAATTTTGATGTTTGTATAGAATCTACTATGCCTTGCATGCTATTTGCAAGGCATAGTAGTTGGGGAGGTGGATGAGGATCATGCCTAATAGTATTTATGTCTCTCATATTGGCTTGTACATTTCTCCTAATAAGGTCTCTCAACTCCTCAGGAGTAGGTGGAGGTGGACGTGGACATGGCGAGGGTGGAAGTGGTGGTGCTTGTTGACCCAAGAGCTCATCAATGTTAAAATCATCCATGGATTTAATCTGCGTATATATAAAAATATGAAAATTTATAATTAACATACAATTTACATTTTACCTTACAAAAAAAGACTTAAATATTAATTAATTACAACATAATTTAAAAATACAATAGAAAGAGGGAGATAGACACTTAATAATTAATTACAACATAATTTCAAAAACATGAAAATTTACAATTAACATATAATTTACATTTTACCTTACAAAGAAAGACTTAAATAATTAATTACAACATAATTTAAAAATACAATAGAGAGAGAGAGAGAGAGAGTTTCTTCTTTTAGTTGTGTCTAGGTTTACATTTTCTACAGGTACAATTTCTTGTTTTAGTTGTGTCTATGTTTACATTTTTGTTTTCTACCTAGGGTTTCTTATTTTAGTTGTGTCTAGGTTAATATTTTTGTTTTCTACCTATGGTTTCTTATTTTAGTTGTGTCTAGGTTTATGTTTTTGTTTGAACTACTTAGGGTTTCATATTTCAATTGTGTCTAGGTTTACATTTTTGTTTTCTACCTAGGGTTAAATTAAGTTTTAATAGTTTTCTAGTTTGGTATGATAATTTAAAAAGTAAATTAAAACTAAAAATAACTAAATGAAACATAAAATATAATTATTTATAAGGTAAATTAGAAAATAAAGTTGAAACTAAACTATTACTTCCTTAACGTTAGTTAAAAATAACATTAAACTACAGTTTTTTATGAAAAAAATAATAAAAAATAAAGAAAAATAATAAAAAATAGTGGTAGGCACCTAGAATCAGGAGAAACATAGCTATGGGGTTTGGCAGTAGCAATAGAAATGGGTACGCATACCTTTAAAAATGTGATCCCATTTACCAAGTTGTGAAAATAACTTGGAAAATGGTTTTTAAAAAAAATACATTTACAAAACGAACACCCAATTTTAAAATGGGTTCCCTTTTTTAAATATGGGTCAGGCACTTGAATCTAAACGAGTGCCTGATTTTTTTTTAAAAAGGTGCTCGTTTCTTTTGCCAAAAAATTTTGGCTGCGAACTTTCGTTGAATAGGCACTCAAATTTTAACATTTACCCAATTGACTTGACTATTTGAAGTGTTCAAAATCTTTTGAAGCATTCTATCAAGCTATAGCTATATTTTCCAATTAGGAAGACTTTCAAATCATTTTGGAGCCTCTAAGACATTCAAAATGACTTCAAATATTTTGTTTGTAACTTTTAAAAATAAAAATGTTGATATATTATTCAAATATAGACATAATGTTGAATTGAAAATGTATCAACATGCTTATTTATCTAATCTATAGCTTTGAGGAAAAAATTGGACCAATCCATGCTCAAGTGTAAACTTACTATACATAGTAATCATATGTAAATGCAAGGTTGGGACACCATTTTCCTAACAATTTGTCTTGAAAAATGACTTCTTGACAATGGGATGTACCACTCATTTGATTATCTTCACGGTAAAGGGAAGGTAAAGAAGAAAGGTTTCTAAGAATATTTGATATACTCCCACTTAATTGATTCAAGGAAAGTTTAAGGGAAAAATAGAAAAAATATTTCCTAGAAAAACCAATATGCTTCTACTAAGTTGGTTTCCTATAAGGTGAAATTCTATAAAAGAATAAAGGTTGTGAAACCATTAAGGTGTTCTTACATTGAGATATTCTCAATAATGTATCCATCTCTACAAATACTTGAATTGATTTTATCAACTATTCCATTCAACTCTTTTGATACATGGTGATGTATATATCTCCCATAGAAATAATCTAGTAAAGATAATCTAATAAATATATCATAGTTCTTTATTGTTTTGATTTTTATCATCTAACACCTTGAGTGATGACTCAAAAATCTTATTGAAACTATCTAGTCTATAAAATGTTGCAAGTCATGTTCTAATATGACAATATAAAAATGGATAATAAAATGTTTTTTAAATGGATATAGTATGTTGAACTCACTTCTAGAATCTAGATTTAAATTTTATTTTATTTGCATCCTAGATACCTAACCTAGTTTTATAAGAAATAAGTCAATATAATATTTACTATCTTTTCAAATAAAAAAATAAATATCAATATAAAGAAAAAATTAAATATTAAGGTTATTGAAGAAATTATATATTGAAGAAACAAATATGTAAATAAATAATAATTAAGTAATATAAATATATGAAAATATCTTCCAAGCCAATTTAAAAAATAAATCATATATAATTTCTAATATGTCTAATACTTAATTTTAAAAGTTAAAGTAATTGACTTAATCTTGTTGAAATGGTTATGTACTTAAAGATATACATTGTTGATTTACTATTGTTGAATTTTATGAAAATTATAGAAAATTTGGATGATATAGGTATTTTCAAATAACTATTTATTAAGGAATGATTCATTTAGAGCACCCTCAAAACACTTTGCTAATGAAGCTCCCACCAAGATTCAAACTTATCTATATGTATGTAATAAATAGATTTTAATTAAAAGAAAATAGTTGATTAAATAAAATAACACCATACCATTCTTATAATCTATATAATGTATGTTTGTGTACAATATGAAAAGTTAAAATATATTACTATTTACTATTCATATTAACAAATAATATAGCTCCTCAAACATAATTTAATTATCTATATAATGTATGTTTGTGTACAATATGAAAAGTTAAAATATATTACTATTTACTATTCATATTAAAAAATAATATAGTTCCTCAAACATAATTTAATTATCTAAATATTTTTTATACATAACTAAAATTTAGATTTATTTAGTAAGCAATACACAATACACCTAAACCACACCTCACCATGATGATGAAGAAAAGTACATGTATTAATACATTTGACACAAAAATAATTAAATTTTAATTATAAATTCAAACACTATTTCGCATCTCATCACATAGAGAAAGTTCAAGGCATTACATAAATATAATAATAACTCATCAAGATAAATACATTAATACATCCATTTAAAAGATGGTGACAAATATTAGATAGATATATTTATAATATGTATAATATAATTAAGCTAAATTTTTATGACATATAATATATAATAATTTAATTTGCAACTAAGAATTATTAAATTGTTAAATTAATTTTATTTATTTATTTTATATAAAAATTAATATGTATTTTAAGAATTTGTATGCTTGTGTGTAAATTTAAAGAAAGACGGAAAATACTAGTATAATATTACTTATAATTTTAATCAAACTAATTTTTAATCATAGTCTTTTCAAATATATTATTCATCTATTTTATAATACATTGAGAAATACAAGCAGGAACAAATTAGATATGATATTATTTATTTTTAATGTGAGTTAGTAATATTGATTCATTATGATTTTCTAATATTCAGATATCTCTTTCAAAAGAAAGAAATATGTATAAAACTACAATTAATCAAATGCTTATTCAACAACCAAAATATTACAATAGACTTTTCTAGATTTTTGAGGGAGAAAAGAAATGTACAAAATGATGAGAGAATAAGAAAAATTAGGGCACATAAATGTAAAATATTATCTCCTTCATAAAAAAAAAAAATGTATAAAATTGCAACCAATCAAATGTATATTCAACAATCAAAATATTACAATAATTTTTTTTTAATATTTTTGAAGGAGAAAAGCATTGAACAAAATGAAGAAACAATAAACAATAAGAGCCCATGAATATGTAATACTGAGAAAACAAAACATAAGAAATAGTCTTGAATAAGAAGAAATGTATTACATACTTGTAATAAAAAAATAATTCACATTTTCTTAGAATTGCATTGTTGCTTTTACATTTTTCAACAAAATGACTAATTTAAACTTAGAAAATTAAAACTTTGTTTTCTTAACATTGTATTACATCTAGAGCCCTCCCAAAACCATGTCCAACAGATTAGAAAATTATAGAAACTGAATCATTCAAATATTTATTTTCTACTATAGTCCTTGATATACAGGAAACACTTAATTTTCATAGGATATATGATGATTGGGACAGCAATGCTAACATGTCTTCTATCAAACCAGGGAATTGTAGCAAAAAACCATCCAAACTAGAAACACGTCCCTATACCAGAAAAAAAGTTATGTATATTAATAATAATAATAATAATAATTTATCTTTTTGTTGAATAATGCTATATACAATCTACAATTAATAGATACTAGATCCAATGAGAATTGATCTTATTAGAATTTCTTTTCATTTTTTTTATCATTATAATATTTTAGATTATAATAAATATTTCAAGAATAAAGAATTATAGAGATTACCTGTAACTACTTCACTACTTCAGCATTTTGATTTTGCATTTCTTCATAGTGTCCAATTTTTCATCCATGGAAACAAGAACTTCAAGATTGTGTCAACCTTATTGAAGTATTTCCTTCTCCAATTCATTTTTATCAGGATCAATGACATTATCCCTCCAAAAGCTGCTCCATATGACAATCCCACTGTTATCTTATACCATGAATATTTCCTTATTATCTTTCCTTCACTAATTAAAATTAGAGGAGGAGGAGGAGCAAATTGTGGCCAAGAACAATTTTTGGGTAAGGGGCATCCCCATAGATTTGGATTCCCCAAATAAGAGGATTCTTCAAATGTTCCAATATGTCGTCCTTGTGGTATACTTCCTGAAAGATTATTGTATGATAAATTTAGGAAGCCCAAAGAACGTAGAAATTCAAGCTCTAGAGGGATTCGTCCTGAAAGATGATTTTTTGAAAGATCTAATGACTCTAGTTGAGTCATTCCTCCTAAACTATTTGGAATGGTCCCATTAAAATTATTCCTTGAAAGGTTTAGAAGCCTCAACCCTTTCAATTTCCCAAAATTAGAAGCAATTTCTGCCTCCAATTCATTGTTTGAGAGATCTATGGATGTGAGAGTGGAAAGGATATATGTGTAGTGTTGATCATTTCCTTTTAAACTCATATATAATCCATCATGATATAATATGTTATCAACATAAGTTGACAATATATGACCATTTTGGTTTTCTATTGACATTGCTTGCAATGATATAATTGTGTGTGGAATTGAACCTGAGATATGATTGGAAGACAACAACAAGATCTGGAGATTTATGAGTTGGCCAAGTTCTGTAGGAATGCTTCCTGTAAAATTGTTCTCCTTCATCACCAATACTCTTAGATTTGAAAGATTTTTAAGTGATGCTGGAATTTCACCTCCAAATGAATTGTTGCCAATATCAAGAACCTGTAGTGCTGAACAATTTGCTATTGAGGAGGGCAATGATCCTTTGAGCTTATTGCTACGAACAACTAATGAATATAATTCAGTTAGCTTACTGAATTCATGTGGTAAACTTCCCTCCAAACCATTATTTCCCAAATTTAAGACCAAAAGGGAAGAACATTTGGACAAGGTTAGAGGGATAACTCCAGTGAAATTGTTGTTTGCAAGATTTAGCATCTTAAGATGAGATAATCTGCCCAAGCTTGGAGGAATATTGCCACTAAACAAATTGTCATTGAGAAACAGTAGTGTCATATTACGAGACCATATTGAAGGGATGTGCCCACTCAATTCATTTCTAGACACATCAAGGCTTTCTAGTTGCATCCATGCTGAAGTATTTGAGAATAATCTTCCCTCTATATGATTTCCTGAAAGATTTAGATATCGCAATATAGAACTAGTTTCCCATAGCCAAGAGGGAATTTGTCCTACAAGACCGGTGTTTACTAATTCCAATGTATCAAGTGAGAATTGTGTTGAAATCCATGCTGGAATTTCATCATCAATCGTACATGACACCAAGTGTAACTGAATTAGTTGAAAGGATGGGATCCAGGATTTGCTAATATTCAACACACAGTCAGATAAATACAATGTCTGAAGCTTTGTAAGGTTATGAAAGAAAGTTTCTGAAATCGACTGGTTTAGTGATAGACTTAGAGATGTTAACGAAGATGGAAGTGATGATGAAAATATGGTTTCATTGAAATGATTGCCATTGCCAAAGAAAGCATCGAGGAAGGACAATTGAGCAAATGAAGTGGGAATGCTTCCACTAAGTTGATTGTCACTAAGGTCAAGGTATTTTAAAGCAGAAAGATTGGCTAAGCAGGAAGGTATGCTTCCACTGAGTTGGTTTCCATGAAGCTCAAACCAAGTTAAAGAAGGAAGACTGCACAAACAAGGTATGCTTCCACTAAGTTGGTTTCCATTAAGGCGAAGGTAAATTAAAGAAGAGAGATTGTCCAGACTGGATGGTATGGTTCCACTAAGTTGGTTGTCACCAAGGGCAAGTGCAGTTAAAGAAGAAAGATTTCCCAAGCAGGCAGGTATGCTTCCATTCAACATATTGCTTTCAAGATCAAGGAGTGTAAGTCGGGTGAGCAAACAAAGAAAAGATGGAATCATCCCACTCAAATCATTATTATATAGCGTTAAGTATTCCATATGAGAGAGATTTCCGAAACAGGGAGAAAGAATTTTGGTACCTGTAAGTCCGTAAAACACCAGCGATTTGAGAAATCGAAGTTGGCACAAGCTCTCAGGTATCAAATCGTGAAAGAAGCCTTGCTGGTCAAATAGTTCCAGAGAAACAACATGGTTGGTGTGATCGTCGCAGGAAATGCCCTCCCACGCACAGGAGTCGGTTCCATTTACCCACGAATTGAGTGAGCTGCGAGAGTCATTGATGCCCGCTTTGAAGCGAAGAAGGGCAGCAGATTCATGCGAAGGGCATCGATGGGAAAGAGAAGGAGAGAGAGAAAGGCCTGGGCAGGGGAAGAAGACAACAAAAAATGAAATGAAAACCAGACACAACTTCTGTGAAGAGATGATCACCATGATTGCAGATAATGTTTGGGGATTGAAGGGCTACTCTTATACTGCGTTCCCGTCAATGGTCAATGATATTTCAATGGTTGATAACGAATGAGATATTTGTCCACATTGCATTCCCATCAATGGTCAATGATATTTTATTAAAATAAATAAATTATACAATCATTTATGTGGTTGATAACGAATAACATATTTGTCCATATTGCGTTCCCGTCAATGGTCAATAATATTTTATTAAAATAAATAAATTAGACGATCATTTATGTGGTTGATAACGAATGAGATATTTTCCCACACCGAGTCATGTGCAGGAACAGAGCGAAGGCGATGAATGCCCCACCGTGACTTACCAATTTTAACTTATATTGTTGGACGCCATTACCCTACATAAGATTCCGTGTGATCGGAGCCGGCTATGCATTAAGTATAAAAACAATTTAATTTTTTTATATATATTATAAACATTTTTTTACATGAACCGGCAAGGAATAAGGAGTCATATTAGTAAAATAAAAAATTAATAATTTTTTATTTTTTTAATTTATATGTTTAACTTTTAAATTTTTATTATTTAATCATTATTATATTATATGTTATTTAATGAATTTATTAAATATATTGCATAGAAATTTTAATAATGATATTATTTATTTTCTAAGAATTATTATATACATATATAGTGAAATAATGATATATAATATCTAAATTTAAAAAATAAAGTTGAAAGAAAAATCTAGAATACAAGTTTTTATTTTTTTAAATAAACATTTAATTATTTAGCCTTGAAACCAAATATAACTTTTATAAAGTTATAATTTATTGTGATATAGAACACTTAGCACTAAGTGTTCTACCTACTATCAGTGTTAACCCAGGGGGACACTTAAGTTTTTTTTCAAACACTCCTTGTAAATTTTTAGACATTTTTAAAAAAAATTATGATTTAGTCATAGCCAAAAGAGAGACATAATAAACTAGCACTTGTACCCAATAGAGGTGCAAGGGATGCGCCGATAGACATTTAATTTGAAAGCATAATTGAAGTATAACATAATAGAAGTGTTTAAAACTGTAAATGAGAAGGAAACATAATGTAATGAAATCAATTGAGAAGACATTTTTTCAATGTAAAGAATTAGAGAATAGGGAGTGTATGAAGCCCAAATAGGTAACAAACAATAATTTACCTGGAACATAATTAAGGAAAATTTAACAAAATAATTGTTGCTGGAAATTTATCCAAAATAACTATTATTGTCTTGTGCACCCCAAACCACTTGGGTAGCTTCTCACTACAAAAGATAGAGTAAAGTCACTACAAAAAATAGAGTAAAAGTCTAGGATGTGGAAGCAAAATGTGCCGGCAAGTGAATTAAAAGAAGTAGTTAAGAAAATAGTTACAACTCAAAAATAAGTCTTTGAAGCTTCCTATACTCTTCTCTCTAACTTCTACCCTCCTCTCTTCCCCTTCCCTTAAGCTCCTCTTTCAATTTTAAACTGTTATTTTAAATTTTCACTT
The DNA here is from genome assembly GCA_027943335.1 of Chamaecyparis obtusa. Lineage (NCBI taxonomy): Eukaryota > Viridiplantae > Streptophyta > Pinopsida > Cupressales > Cupressaceae > Chamaecyparis > Chamaecyparis obtusa. Next base: position 782,579 of record BSBK01000172.1, read on the forward strand.
CTACATATAAATTCATCCCCCAAACTTAACCAATCTCTCCTTATATCCATGCTTCCCAACTTCATATATTATAGATAAGCTTTTGTTTCCAATAATTTTATAATGATTTTTTGGTCTTCAAGAACTTATGGGCTTGATTTGAAACTGTTATTTTTTAAACTTGCTTCTTTTTGTCAATAAAATGCAAATTATTACGTTAGGATCATTTTGGTGCTTCTATGTTTTATCCTCTTCATGTGGTGGTGACACTACTTTAATAATTTGGGTATGTTTTATTGTTAACTTCCCTTTGCACAAATTTAGAGGTAACATCTTTAGGTGCATATTAGGAATGAAGTAACAATATAGCTAAAAATGATGGTGCGGATATCGAGCCATATAATCATTATTATAGTAAATAGAATGATTATTATAGTACATAGTACATATTATATATTTATTTTAATATAATCATTTTCTTCTCTTGTTAAATTATAACTATTAAATTTATTAAATAAAATATATGTTATATTGAATTTGATTTATTTATGTGAATTTCTTATTCATTATGCCTTAATTGTTTGTATTCGATATTATAATTTCATCCTTTGAAAAAGTAGGAAAACATAAGCCTAAAATTTATGGTCAAATAGTGTTTTTTAAACTATTATCTATTTATTTGAAATTATCATTTAAATACCAATTCCTAATTTATTTTAAAATATTTCATGAGAATCTAAACTTTACTTGAAGAATCTTACCTCTACCTCAAGTCTTAATTTTTTTAATACAATGTTTCTATTTTTCATGTTTTATAAGAAATAAAAATATTTAAACCCAAAAATATACAATATTGAAAGCTTTTTCAGAACATAATATGTTCACTACTTTTTTATGAAAGTAAATAATTATGACCAAAATAAATTATTAAATATAATAGATGAAGTATTGGTATTAATTTCCTTCATTAATTTATAATTTTGAATTAGAGGAAGAAGAGCTAAACGAAGAGATACATTTGTTCAATTATTTACAAAAAATAACAATATTATTAAAGTTCCAACAATATATATTTTAAAAACAATAAAAATATATTATATATTATAATATTATTATTTAAATAATTAAATTATATATATATATATATATATATATATATATATATATATATATATATATATATATATATATATATATATATATATATATATATATATATATATATATATATATATATATATATATATATATATATATATATATATATATATATATATATATATATATATATATATATATATATATATATAATTAACTATTATTATATTTTACTTATAATTATATTTATAACTTTATAATACAACCTTTTTAAATATGTAAAAAAATAACTAATTTAAATGTAAAATAAATTATTTAAATAAAAAAAATTTCACTATATTTCTTCTAGAATCTAACCATAAAGTTTTAAATTAAAAAATCTTTTAAATTATGTTTTATCTAATTTTTAAACCTTTGACCATGCAACAATCTAATATAAAACTCAAAATAAAGTAGCAATACAAAAATTCCCCAAATGAAAAAATAGTTGATAAACCTAAAAAGAAAATAAAAAATAAAACAATTAAACTTGCGAGATCATCCCACAACCATTATATCAAACTGCTCAAACATGAAAAAATACCCATAACAATAACCCCGAACAAAGCAATTTAAAATCATGAAATAAATACAAAAATTACAGGTACCGGCATCTCGGCCGAAAAAGGCAGCCAGCGGTTAACTTTTTCCGGCCAATCGGCATGCTCCACGCCCCACACCGATGAAACCTACCAACTTGCCGTTCAATTATTCGCAGCATCGCGAGCCGAATGTGTGCGTAGGGAAAATAGCTAAATGACCGTCGTTCTATTCATTTTTGTCGCCGACGGGAAATTATTCCTATCAGCTTAAATATGAGTGTACTCTTCAATTTATTTTATAATGATACCTTTACTAATAACATTATAAGTACATTGTAATGTATATAATTATATTATAATATAGATTTAAAAATAAAATATTTTTTATTTTTTAATTTAATTAAATAATAAATTAATAGATTAATAAAATATAAAGTTTAAATAGCATTTATATGTTTATAAATTTTATTATATTATTTAGTAATTTTAATAAATATATAGTATGAAAAATTTAGGCAAAAATATTATGTTGATCATTGGTTAATTATATGTTAATTATAATAAATCATAGAATTTTAAAAAAAATCAGTATTATTTATTCATATATATTTTAAATTTTATTAATAAATTATATAATTAAATGTTATAGAATTTATAATTTCATTTATTTTGATAATAAGTATGTTATATAACATATATTTTAATTATGTATTATTAAAAAATATATTAATTCTAAAATAATTAAATTTATTAAAAATATATTATTGTTTATCTATATATGTACTTTTAAAATTTAAATAATGTTTATATTTGATAGAAAATAAATAATTGTTCTCTATTATTAAGTGAATAGGTAGCACATTTAGTTGTGAAAATTATAGATAGAAGATTTCCAAAATTCATGAAATGTGTTGTTATGCTTTTCGAAAAGATTTTGTTCAAAATTTTCAAATTTTTAACATCAATATTTTTATTTAATGTAAATTAATATAATTATAATTATAATAATGAAGAAATAATTATTTTACTTGTAATTTTAGTTTAATTAAAATTATTAAATTATTATATAATAATGTTAAATATTAAATTAATATATTTTTGTTTAAATATATTAATACTTTGTAAAGGAAAAATAATAATTATAAACAAATAAAATCACATAATTAATTTACATAAATATTTGATAATGTATAATTAATATATAATAAAATATAAATTAAACACTTTAAAATCATAAATACAAATAAATATATATTATAATATCATAAATTTTTATTCAAATTATAATATTTTGTAAAAAGTAATACATAATTTTTAATTTAATATAATATTAATATAAAATTAAAATCCTAAAGAAAACTCTTATAAATCTTTAAAAAACTCTATAAAATTTAATATTTTAATTACTTGAAATGGTTTGTTGAAATGTTTGTGAAGGGCTAAATTACTTTCGGTCAGTGAATCAACTCCCAATAATCCCAATAAATGTAATCCTCCTCAATGTCATTTGAAAGGACTGCTAACTATTGCAGACTGACTTTACACAAGCACGATGCAAAGTGTGGATGGTATGCATAGGGATTCGGCTATGCATGGTAGTGGGTGGGGGAATTTGTTTGCTGCATAGCCGGCTCTCATGTGATCAAGGATAGTTCTTTTGTTACACTTAGGGCCCGTTTGGTTGCTGGAATTGACTTGGAATTGGAAAACAAGAATTGGTGAATTGATATAGGCCAATTCTAATTTTGGTCCAAAATGAGCATTCAACCAATTCTCCTCAGAACATGGAATTAGAATTGAGGCATGGAATTGGAATTGGGAATTTAATTTTGAGAAGGGAAACCAATTCCCATTTTCCAATTCTAGGTTAAAATTCTTCATCTCCCTTCAAATTGTGTATTTTATCTTAGCAAACGATTTCAACTACTTTTAAATTTGTTGTTAAAATAGATTGAAAAAAGATCATCTTAAAATGTTTATTATTGTGATTGTGATCAGATATTTGGATAAATTATGCATTAATAAATCACTTTAAGTATTGATATAAAGTGACATATGTTGAGAGCATTGAATTAGTAGAGGAAGATTTCAACTCCTTTTAAATTTGTTGTTAAAATAGATTGAAAAAAGCTTATCTCAAAATATTGATTTATTGTGATTGTGATTAAATATTTGGATAATTTATGAATTAATGAAAATCACTTTAAATATTGATATAAAGTGGCATAAGTTGAGAGCGTTGAATTAGTAGAGGAATGCATCTTGTCATTATTAAAGATGATAATGTAGAAGTGAACTTAAAGAACTTTCTTGTAAGATTTTCCCTATGACCACTACAATATTTTCCTTTATTGAATCTTGATTATTAACTTAATCACCCATGTGTCTTCCATTTAATTTAGAAGTGGTGATTTTAAAACTCCATTCACTGTGGTGGAAAACACACGATATCACGATGTATGCTTACAATTGATAGCAGTATGCTTCCATGATTGGGGTCGTGACTTACCCAAACCTAAGCCCCAAGGGTTCACTTTTTATGACCCTTCTTACATATCCTCTTGTGGAAAGTTAAAGGCTTCATAGCCCACCCTAAGAGAAAATTTTCTCTCTCCTCTTGATGAGATCTCCTATCTCTCTTCAAGAAATGACTATTAAGAGTAATCTACTAGCTTAGTCCCACCACAATGAAAGATATGCATTACCATTAGGTGTTGATTCCATACTTGTCATTACCAATCTTTATTTGTACCAATTTACACATGGAAGGGTTTGCTTTCATAAACTAGTGTGGTAATCATGTTGAATAAAAATGATAAATTTCACATTTTCAATACAAAGACATATGTAGGTCTATGTTTGGAGAACTAAACTGACCCTTGAAATCTTGTAAATATGGTTTTATAATCATCCATATACATTCCTATATTCATACAAGGTTTTGTCACTAGTCGCATTTAAATGGTCCATAATTAACATAAATATGCCATTTATTCTATTGAAAATATTTTCTCAAAATCAGGTTTTTAATTACTTGGAAGGACCAACTAATAATATACAAGTTACCAAATGTAGAATTAGGGGCATATATCTATTTCTTGAAATGTTTTAAATAACTAGGAGATAATTAATATAAGAGATTATACATTTCAATGCCTTCTATCTACTTGTCACATATGGAAGTGTGAGAAAATATAGCACAAATTGAGAATCATAGTTTGAGATATGAAACATTGATTATGAAAATTACTACCTTCCAGTCAACTAAAATAGGGGACAAGTAGACATAGTAGAAAAAATCTACCCAACTCCTAATTTGAAATTATTTTCACTTCTCTCATGTTCTCTTATCAAGCTTACAAATCCAAATGATGTGTACTATCGTTTATACTCAGTTGTCATACATTACATCAATACATTAATTTACCAATCTATTATAACTATAACTCTTAAAGTATGTTGAAATCTTCCAATAAGACACAACTCAAATACACAATTTCATTAGAGAAGGAGAATTGTCTTAAGCTGCTATTTTGTTAAAATAGTAGTTATAAAATTTACAAGAATCGCATGGCATTCACCTAATTTCTTGACAAGTCATTTTTAGACTTGTGAGTAATCATAAAAATGACAAAAGAACTATTGTCAATCACATAGAATTCAAAATCTCTAAGTTGAAAAATCTCCACAAGTAAACAGTACTCCGGTCAATTATCTAGTTCAAGATTAACATCCAAAAATATTAAAATAATATTTACAATAATCACATAATACTCACCAAGTGGTTCTTAAGAAATCATTTTTAAGCTTACAAACAGTCATGAAAATGACAAAAGAACCATTCATCATCACATGGTAATGAAAAAATTAAAATAAAAAAGTCTATACAATTAAACAATGTGCTAGTCAATTTTCCCTATTAAAATAGTCAACTTTCTCCATTAAAATCATCTAACTTGACATCCTCAATTCATACCTGACTTTACACATGCACTTAAAAAGATGTAAAAAAACAATTGTGGTTGTCCAAATAAATCATCTTGGCCTTATTTACAACATACACAAGATGAATACATAATGTCTAACCCACTAAAATTTTAGTAGCCAAATGTTCTCTTAAAATTTAGCACATTTTTTTATTATATTGATATATGTGCAATAGAAAAATCTAATACGCATAGCTCTCTAAAGGTGCATTATGTATAAAAGTATAGAGGGTCTTGTAAACTTATAAAACTAATGTATGTAAATTGGAAAGGCCTAAAACTAATTTACTAAACAAGTGTAGAAGTAAATTTTAATTTCAATAGACTTTAGAACATTTTGGAAGGGTTGGCTTTCATAAACTAGTGTGGTGATCTTGTTGAATAAATGTTAACTCTACATTTTAAATAGAAATACAAATATAAGTCTATATTTGGATAACTAAGCTTACACTTGAAATATTGTAAACATGGTTGTATAATCATCCAAATATATTCCTATATATTTTCAAAACCATTTGTAACTAGTCATACTTTAATGATCCATAATTAACATAGATATTTGATTTATTGTGTTGAAAATATTTGTTCAAGATTATTGAAATGGTTTAAAAATTACTTGTAAGGATGAACTAAACACATACAAGTTATCAAATATAGCATTAGCAACACAACTATTTCTTGAAATATTTTTAAATAAATGGGGAGATAGTTGATATATAAAGAACTTATACATTCAATGCTTTTGTTTTACTAGCGGCATATGAAAGTGGAAGAAAATATAGCTAAAATAAAAAGAATTGACACCACTAGAATCAATTAAAGACTTCAAAATTTAAAACTCCATAGCATTGGATATGAGTGTTTATCAAATTCAAAACTCCATAGTATTGGTCATTGCGTATGGAGGAGGGAATTGCATATAATGTTTTGGGATTGAAGAATTCTTCTTTTACTACATTCTCGTCAATGGTCAATAATATATTTTTATGCTAAAGGCATTCCCATGTGAAAGGGAGGAGCTAAAGTTTTCATGCAACGGAATCCAATAGATGAGAAGGGAAGGATGGCCATCAAAACTCTCTCGGCCATTAATATTTTTATCAACATGTATGACCATTTCACTTGGAAGAGAACATTGAAATTGTAGCCTTAAAAATGTAGTTGAAACGTGGGGCCTACCTGAATGTAGTAGCAATACTGACCACTGAAAATATGATCTAATAGAAATAATTTACTCAAAACTAGAAAGTCAAATCGGTGAGGGAGTTTTTTATGTAGTGGAAATCATTATCTGTAAAGACCTATATTTCCATATAGAACATGAAACAAGCCTAAAATATTCATTAATGATACACAATTTGACCCAAAATGTTGAAATACAATATTCATGAAAATAAGGTTACAAGATACAATATTTGACCAAATCGTCAAAGAGTACAATCATTAAGGGAGTAAAAATACATCTTGTTATGAAATTTTGACCTTCTGTCAAAATCCAAATCATTTAAATCAAAGATATAATAATCAATAAATAATATCATTTCCCAAACCATCAAATTCATGGTAACATGGCACCACACTGTCAGTAATCCCTATCTCCTAAGCCTCTAGGCAACACATCCACTTGCAAATCCTGAGACATGAGTATAGCCCAAACACTTTTTCTACCCAACCATGGAGTGGTTAACTCCCTCGAGGCTTACCCTGAAATGGAAAGTGCACCGACCTTTCTCGAGGAGACTAGAATCACGGCACTGATGAGTTAGAAGAATATAATG